>PVIR01003891.1:0-84058 GCA_004026965.1 Petromus typicus | reverse complement strand
TTGTTTGATACTTTGAAAAACTACAAATCTATTAGTAAATCATTCTAAAGGTTATATACTCTTTGTCCTCATTATTTTTCATATTATTTTCCTATTTCCCTATGGTAAAAATAATTTCAGGACATTCTCAACAACTTATTCCATCAGATACAGTCTTGCAAGTATTTCATTGCTTAAATGTTTTCATATTACTACTCTATCAGTGACAGATGTTCACTTCCAACTTACACTAATTGGAGTTTTCCTTTAAGGCATGTCTAAAAGTCATAAAATCATAATCTTCAAAATTCACTAAAATCTCTCCTTATTTTTTTCTTTTTAATTTAAATTTAGTATTAAATATGCCCCAGAATATACTCCAGGGCAAGAACATACTCTAAGGACAAAAAGAACTCCTATATCTGTCCCCTGGAACCACCAAAACAAAATACCACAAATTGACAGGCTTCACCAACTAAACTTTATTGTCCTCACAGTTCTGAAGGCCGGACAATTCAAGATCAAGGTCCAGCAAGGTTCACTTTTTGGTGAATTTTGCAAGTAACCACCTTCTTAACATGTTCTTGCATGGCAAAAGGAGAAAGTGAGCAAGACATCTAGTATCTCTTTTTATAATGGCACTAATCCCATCCTAGGGACCCACCTTAGGACCATCTATCCCTGTTTACTTCCCAAAGATCTATCTCCAGACTCTACCACATTGATAGTTTAAGTTTAAAAATATAAACTTGAGAAATGAGGACACAAATATTTAACCATAATGTGTTTTTAAACATTCAGTGAAAAGCACATCGCCCTTTCAGAGAAAAACCAAAAGTAAACATGAAATATTTTCAACCTTACCATTGGTGGAAGTGTTGGCATATCCGGACAATTGTGTAGGACAAAGGAATGAATAATTTTGCTAATATCATTCAGAACCAATATTTTCAGTACAGAAAAAAAGGAGATGTAGCTGTAAGACCAAAATATTTGCCTAAAAACTTAATAGTCCTGAATTTGTATTGGAAATACCAGAAATTAATTTCTTAAAATGTTTTCTAGCTCTGAAGACAAAGATTAAGCCAGTAGCAATCATCACTGCTTTTACTCAGATTGTGGTCTTTAAAGCTATATTCTTTTTAAAATCCTTTTGAAATAAAACAAGGCAGGGATCTGAGCAGTAATGATTGGTTCCTGGTGGAGCAGTTGTAAGATGCACTTGCATTATCAGAAATCAAACAAATATAGATGAGAGTGTGTCAAGGAAACTCAAGAACCAACTTGAAGAGATTCCCATAAGCTAAAGATAAAAAATTAAAGCATTACCAAGAATAACCATAATTATTTAAATGTATTAAATATTTTTAACCATAAATTCATAATGTTTAAGTTTTAAATTTTTTCTTTTTAAGTTTCTTCTGTCATTTGTTAAGAAACCAATTCACTATTTGGAAATTGGCAGATCAGAAAAAGAGTAAAGATTCATCTTGCTTTTTTTTTTTTTTTTTTGAGACAAGGTTTTGCTTTGTAGTTCAGGCTGGCCCTGAGCTCACTATGTAGCCCAGGTGAGCCTTGAACTCTCAGCAATCCTCCTGCCTCTGCCTCCCAAGTGCTGGGATTACGGGTGTGAGCCCCTACACCCGGCACCACACACCACACCCGTTACTGATTACTGGTGGGCATGAGTCATCACACCTGGGATTGTTGTATTTGGTTACTGAGGATCAAACTCAGGACCCTAGCCCTACCTTGCATTTCCTGTTATGAACGGTCTCAAGAAAAACAAAGTTAATGAAGGACTTTTCATTCTGTAGATGTCTATTATCTGATAAGTGAGAAAAGAATCACAAATTAGAATTTTATCTTTTTCTTTAAGTTGTTTTGAGACAATATCTCACTTTGTAGTTCAAGCTGGTCCTGATCTCAGCCTCAAACTCAGCAATCCTCCCGCCTCTGCCTCCCAAGTGCTGGGATTACAGGCGGGAGCCACCACACCCAGCACTGTGCTATGTGGTACTGACTGCTGGTGACGTGAGTCACCACACCTAGTACTGTTGTATGTGGTTACCAGGAACCAAAGCTGGGCCCTTGCATTTGCAAGGCAGGTGCCGGAACCACTGAACTGAATCCCCGGCCCTAGAACTTCATCATTTTTTTAAACTCAATAACTATATTTTAAATCTAAGTTATAACTTTGCATAAACCCCTAAACAAACTGAGAAATATAACTCAAATACAACCTATCCTGATTTCTGAAGTGTTGGTTCTAGCCATAAATGAAACTTAAGACTTCTCTTTCTTGATTCTGAATCAATCAACTATAAAAAAAACCTTGTACAGTCCTACTTGTTGTGAAGGGGATGCAAGTTTCTAACAGCCACTTATAACAAAAATCAATGCATATTTTCATTTATACTTTCTAACATTGCACTGTACTTGCTGTGATCTGAGTTTCTTAAAATTTTTTGGTTTGAAGTCTCCTATTTTAAGAGCTAGTATTCTCTCTTTTTTTATTTTTCCCTCAGCATAGAGGCTTGAACTCAGGATTTTACACTTTTGAGGCACGTGCAGCTCCACTGAGCTAAATCCCCAACACACGTAGCTAGTTTTCTATGTGTAATGAACTCTGAAAATTTTAACTTAAGATGATTTTGTTTGACAATGGCTACTGAAAATTTTTATATTACATTGGAATATTTCATTTGTAAGCAATAGTCTAGATCGAAATACTAAACTCCAATGGCTACTAATAATATAAAGTGATGGTAACTAGAAAATCACATTTTCTTATTTGTACTATATATATCTTTAACAAGTGACAATGCTTCCTTCATCATGCACTCTCCTGAGATCGTCCTCAGTTGGGTAGAGTAGTTCAGAAGTCTGGCCACAAGACCAGACTTGGATTCAGAACCAAGTGGATTCAATATAGATCTTTTTTCTCAGAGGTCCATGGGCTAAAGGTTTTTCTCTTATATCTTTCTGGGTAGTTGTACACATCATTTATCAAAACAATAAGGCTAACAGAGTCATCACTATCTAGTTACTAAATCGCAGGAAATATGAACAACAGAGGAACAAAATAATGACATGGCTGTAATCTGCAAAACCCAGAGAACAGGAAACTCTTCCCTTACACAACATATAAATCATAAAAGAGAAGAAAACAAGGAAGAGAAACTTGGCAATGAAAGGAGATTTTAAAACCTATCAACTAGGCACAAGGTACAGACTTTATTTCGATCTTGAGTCAAATAAAAAGAGAAACATAGGCTACAATAGAATTGATTTGAACACTCAGTAGATATCTGATCATATGAATGAATTCTTAAGAATTTGGAAAATAAAGAAGTGGAAATAAGAATAATTTAGAAAACAGTACTATAGTTATTTTGAGAAATAATTATAAAGGTATATACAGAAATATTTATGGATAAAGGTATAGACTTTTGCTTCAAAGCAATTTAAGAAATGGAAGAACAAGTGAAGGCATATTACAAAATGAAGTCGACTGTGATTTAATAATGCAGGATGCTGGGTCCAGGAGTGCTTATTACACCATCTCACCGCTTTGACACGTGTTTGAAAGTTCCCATAATAAAAAGCTAAAAACAATTTTATGGACACCGAACTCATTAAAAGTAGATGGTTAGAGGGAAAAATCAATTATTTCACCACTTCAAGAAGGAACAGGGTTAATGGGTTAGTGGCAGGGTGAATGACGTTGTGTTTCCTTCTGGTGTTTTTCCTCCTATTTTATACAGTATATTTCACCTCCTGCAGTGATTTTTCTTCATTTTGTGTTATTTGTTCAACATTTTATTCATCCAGCAAATGAATATATTCATCAATAAATATTTGTTGGATAAATGAATAAATCACATTTTCTTATTTGTACTATATATATCTTTAACAAGTGACAATGCTTCCTTCATCATGCAGTCTCCTGAGATCGTCCTCAGTTGGGTAGAGTAGTTCAGAAGTCTGGCCACAAGACCAGACTTGGATTCAGAACCAAACTGTATGTGTACTGTGGATTCAATATAGATCTTTTTTCTCAGAGGTCCATGGGCTAAAGGCTTTTCTCCAGGAGGGTGCTGTTGGGAAATGTCACAGACTTAAAGAAGAGGTTCTTGTGTCAAGAGTGTGCCTTTGAAGGAGATGATGACACCTCTGTCTCTGTCTCTGTCTCTCTCTCTCTCTCTCTCAGTTTCTCTCTCTCTTTATCTCTTTCTCCTTCTGTCTCTGTCTCTCTCTGTCTCTCTGTATGCCTCTCTCTTTCTATCTGTGTCTCTCTCTGTCTCTCTACCACATTTGCAATGCTAGAGGTTATTATTTTAATATGTGAAACAAGTTCTCCAAGCCAGGCTTGGTAGCTCATGCTTGTAATCCCAGCACTTGAAAGGCAGAAGCAGAAAGATTGCCATGAGCCGAGGCTAGCCTGGGATACATAATGAGTTCAGGGCCAGCTTGAATGACAAAGTGAGATCCTGCCTCAAAAAACTAAAAAAAAAAAAAAAGAAAAAGAAAATTAATGTCAAAAATACGATCCATGTTTTAGGACTTCCTTACTTTTATTTTCATTTAAATTATTTTATCTTGACAACTATTTGTGTATACAAATATATATGTATATATATTATAAAATTTCCCATTTTTACAACTGTTAAGTTTTCCATTTGCCAGGATCTCTAAAACTCACAATATTATGAAACTATCATTATTATCTGTTTCTAAAATTTTTTCATCACCCTAATAATAAATTGTTACCATTAAGCAGTAACTTCCCATCCCATATCCTGCCCCAGGTAACCACTCATCTTTCTTCAGTTCCCATCAATTTGTCTCTCTTACACATTGCATTTGAGTTCTTCTCTCTTCCTCTTACTGAAGTCAGAGTGTGTCATTGACATCAAAGGTGAGATAAGGATAACGTCCTCGACTTGCTCAGTGCTGAGTCCATGCCACTTCTTCTAAATCTCACAGTCTCAACAATCAGTTGATATATTGCTCTTCCCTGAGAGAACAAAGTCTCAAGGCCCTCTCACTCCAGGGCACACAGCTACTAAGGGACAGTATTGGAATTTATGCCCAAGACTTACCTAAACACTCACTCTTACACATAGCGCTATATTGTGCATCTATGACCATCTTGATGGATATTAAAATCACACACAAACCAAAAGAGACTCAAAATCACTCATAAATATCTTTTCCTCAGTCAACCACCTTGATAATGCTCTATTCATGTTCTATTTTGGAGCCTTACTACTAGCAACATGAGCCAAGAGCTTGTTTAAAATGCAGAACCTGAGACCACAAAAATCTCCATCTGCAACTTAACAAGACACCCAGGAACTTCTTATGCCTATGAAAATTGGAAGGACCATGTTAGGGAGTTGAAATAAGAAACATTTTGGTGATTTAATGATTATATACAATTTAAGTCCAGTCATTAACTGATCCGATCCTCTTGGCATAGATATGATATCCTACTATTCTTCCTGTACATAAATATTATATCAGTGAAATAAAAAGAAATATAGCAAAAACCTGTTGGGAGCTCTTGTTAGCCAGGAGCTGCAGATTCGACAGACAATTCAGGCTTCTTGTTTTCTATTTGAACCACCAAGGAATTCAGGCTTGTAATTAAGACTTACAGGTTGAAATTTTCTCAACTTCTCTCAGGGCTTACCTGCTGTGGTATCCAACTCCCCTAACCATTCCAGAAGCAAATTTGTCTGCCCTGTTTTAAGTTAGTAGCCATTCACCAGATCAAGATGATCCTCAGTAATTCTCAGGTTGACCACATGCTGGAGTTCTGACCAGCACAGTCATTTCTTGTTATCCACAGAGGACTGGTTCTAGAACCCTCGTGGATTATCTTTAGATGGCTTGCAATGCCAAACTAAAGGCAAGTGTTATATAAATAGTTGTTATACTATATTTTCTGAGAGATAATGACAAGGTAAAAAAGGCTTTTTTCTAATTTTTTTTTTTTGAGACAGGGTCTCACTTTGTGGTTCAGGCTGGCCCTGAGCTCAGCCTCCAACTCACATCACAGCAATCCTCCTGCCTCTGCCTCCTGAGTGCTGGGATTACAGGTGTGAGCCACCATGCCTGGCACTGTGGTATGTGGCACTGATTGCTGCTGGGCGTGAGTCTCCACACCCAGTATTGTATGTGGTTAACTGGGGAACTGAACCCGGGTCCTTGCACTTGCAAGACAGGTGCCGGAACCACTGAGCTAACTTCCCGGCCCCTTTTCTAAATATTTTTAATCCATGGTTGGTTGATCTGTGAAAGTGAAGAGCATGGATACGGAAGGACCAACAATTGAACATAAGAGAAATTATGCACCAGTTTCTGGCCTGGCTCACAGTGAGTAGTACCCTACATACCCTAGCCTAGGTCTTGGCATAATCATTAAGTAGAAGGGGACTAGCTGGGCCCCGAGTCGTCACCAGAGTACAGCTATCCAATGGAGTGGCACAATCATCACCAACATGAGCACTTTTATTGATAAGACACTGAGATTTGAGAGAGCAGCTTGATAACTCTACCACACACTCCAGGTTGGAATTCAGACCAAAACCCAGAAAAGGTGGCCCTTTCTGAGCATTTGAGACAAGAATGAGCAAAAGTAGTTACCTTCATATTACCCAGGTGACTCAAAGACACAGAGTGATATTTTATCAGAGAGTAATATTCCTTCAGAGTCATATAAACTAGTTTTACAACTCATGAATTAAATTCCTGCATTCTAATAGAAATGAAAGTCACATGTGAAATTAGGGAATTGTCATCCAATAAGTAAGTATCTGCAAAGGCAGCAATATATTCAGTATGTAGATACCTCCTGGAACAAATATCTTATTCAAAGGTTGATTATAGATTTGTTGTTAGAATTCGTTAGTGATCCTATTTTGTATACTTATTATATATGAGTGAGTGGTTAAAATTCTTATCTCAGTAGAATCTAAAGTGAAAAGCAACCATTTCTTGCAACTGTGAGGATTGTATTTATATAGAATTATCACAAAAGCCATCATTACATAGAAAGAAATTGATTTCTAAAAAGAGAAACTAAATAAATTTTTTAAGTGTTGTGTCATATGAAATTAGAACAAGTTGTTATGTCAAAATTCACCTGATGTTTATCAGTGCTGACATTTTGCTGAAGGCAATCCATCAGTGTTTCTCTAAAAGAACAAATAGCGAGGCAAATGTTGTAATTGTTTAGTTGTTGGTTTTAAAGCAAAGACAATTTGTTATAATTTTTAATAAATATGCAGAGTCCATGGCACCCCCGGAGGAGGCCCTTGAATAACACTGTGAATTGCACAGGAGTTTGGAGGGAGGAGTTATGGGAGTTGAGAGGCAGCGCTGGGAAAGAAGGTGACAATGAGATGCTATGTTCATAAAGGCTCAAACAGACAGGACGCCATTCTTGTTGGAAAAGCTATGTGTCCATATTACAGAGGCAGAAACATGGTCAGTATGTCAGCAAGACAAAGCAACATCTGAGCCAGCCTATAAGAGACTTCTAGAAACAGCCCTCTATCCAGAAGTATCACCATACATGGAGTCAGGAAGATCTGCTCCTTAATCCTGGTTCTGCCCCATAGGAGCCTTTGTGACCTAAAGCAAGTTACTGAACCTTTCTGGGCTACAGTTATCTCCACTGTAAAATTAGATAAACCACAGATTAGGTTAAGTATTTGTTAAACAAGAATTATTCTTGTCTTGATTCACTAAATTCTCCAATCTTGTTTTAGACATAGCCTTTCTGAGGTCACAGAGGAAATCTTTTTTTAATCCTCTCTCCTTTGGCCCATCTGTAAATCAAGGATAATATTGTCTGTGCCTGTGGTGCTCTGATGGTATTTGTTCATCAAAATCAACTATTAAATATTTTTAAGATATGAATTCCTGAGTCTTGATCTAAGAACTTCAGTACTTCTGGGTGAGGGTCCAGTCATGAGTATCTTTCTAGTTAAAAACCACTACTAGTCCATATCAAAAAAAGAGCTACAAGGAGACTCAAGAGGACTCAAGCTGCTCACTTACTATTTCCACTTACTAAATACCCTACCACGGAAGCCCACTAATTGCCCCCTTTTGAACTGATCCTGAGATCCTGAGAGCCTGTCAAGGCAAGCCCTAAGCAAACATGGTGACCTTGAACTTCTCTAATCTAGCCTGAGTTGAAGTGGTCCAGGCAGTGAGCCACCTCTGCTGTAACACCTCTCCTCTCGTGCCTGCTTAGGGACTGTCTCTTTCTCCTCTCTGTCCGAGACCAGAAGGCCCTATTCTATTGCATCCGAAGTGGTCTCACTAAGGTGCTAAGAGAAATCTTCTCTGACTCTCCCTGACTGTTGCCTGCAGCCAGGACCCTCCAGTCCTCTAACTCCCAGTCTTGGAGCTCTTCCCTCTCAGCTGAAGAAGCCAGAGCAGAGGTTTCTATTCCTTCATTTACTTGTTTTCTCACCAATAATTAACTTTATTATCATTTAATAAAGATGTGTGGTGGATATTCTTGTCAAAGCCTGAGAGATACTTAGCTTCAGGATTGGCAATTTATCACAACCCGTTATCAGTCAGAAAGTGAATATGATGAGGAAAAAAATTGCTACAGGACTTCTGTGCTTCCTCGTTAGCGATAACAGATGTTTTTCAACAAGAACAACCAAAATACCAGCACACCTGATGAAAAATGTGCACTCCAAAACAAAATGACAGGGATGAAAGACAAATTAACAACTATTACAGCAACTTATATTTTACATTGGAAGACACAGGACTCGTGCACAGAAATTGCATCATACCATAATAAAATCTTTATTTACTTAGAGAAAAGCAGACCAACTTTTACATGTTTGATATTTTTCCCACCAGACACTGAGCTCAGACACTAGACCACTGAGTTTAAAATCATGTACCTGCTAATCCTGCTACATGTAAGGCCTGAGGCCAAACTCAGCCTCAGGCATCCTAGGAAACATCCTGTGGTTAGACTAACAATGTGGAGTTCAGGGGATCAATTGCTTCTATAGCTGCCCCCCCAGAACTACCTTCCCTACCTCCTGCATGTGCTGGCCTTGAAGTGTCCACAGTAGCTTTTATCCTAGTCTTCACTAGAACATCGTCAGTGTTTTATGTCCCCATTTGCTCAGGGGAGCAACTCTCTCACCCCCAGACCTACTATGCCCCCTCCATGGCAGAAGGCCTGAGAATGCAGTGGCCACCTTGAGCTGTCCTGTGAGCGCACTTCCTCTTGCTCTAAACTTGGCCATAGAGTCTTCTAGGGAGGCAGGAAACTACTTTGCACCAAGATTTTGCAGTAGGACTTGATTACTAAAAGTAGAAAAATATCCAACAAGAAAAAAAAAATCGAGTTGTTTGCTTCAAGTCTGCCCAAGGGAGTCTCTGCAAGCCATTATGCTGAAGCTTAGAAACAACGCCTTCCCCAGGGTGTCTTGCTTTCACTAATACCGATAAACCAAACAAAAACACTCAATTTCAGAGCTTCTAAGAACCCCTGAGGAGACCAGAGTTGCCTTAGGAGGCACGTGGCTCTATGTATTCACATCAAGAGTCAGATGTGAGAGGAAAGGGAGGCGGAGATACCTAAGAACTACTCCACTGGAAAACAGAGATCTTAGTACTTGCATCTTTGGGCCCTCCGAAAATCCAATAATGCCAAACTGGAGATGGTTACCTTCATTCATTCAGCACCTATTTAGGCATTAAGGGTCTCAGCAGTCTCTGGTCTTTTAAACCTGTTTTAATGGGGAAATAAATAAATCACGGTCTTCTCACTAGCAAGTTGAAGGCTTGAGCCTACAAGAAGGAGGAGGAGGAATACCTAACACCCAAAACAGGAAGAGGCTTCTAGAGGAAGTCACATCTAAACTGAAGGAAAAGCGGGGAAATAGGTATTCCAGACAGCTTGCCCAAAGGCCTGGGATGTGTGTTGCCACATTCTACACTCAGGATGCCTTGGAATGAAAGAACAAGACTATGCATGAGGTTGGCTTCTTTCTTCTCTTCCCCTAGGCTGAGTTTATTAAACTACTTATTGTTTTCCCACCAACTGAACCTCTTTCAGTAAGGTTAGATTGATATTTGTAAAAGATAAAGAGAGACCCTGTCCATATTGCTCAACCATTAGCTCCATCATCACCACCACTCCATCCCAAAAGAGAAGTCCCTCTCTCTCTCCCTCAGCCTGCAGTCACTCTAGGAGCCTCTTTATGGTTCATGGACTGAAGACCACCATGCTGTCAGTGTAGCTGATGCCTTTCCAGCAGACCTGCCCACTGCCTCACTTGGACAACTGGGAAAAACAGCCATTCTTCTGTGTCTCGAAGGGATTCACCCTCGAACTGTGGATGTGAATGGAAATCAGGTAGAGGAGGTCTCTGTTAGGCCTTAGCAGGGCCTTCTGGTCAACTTCTAGCTGCTCTAAGTTCCTGTGAGGTTTCCCACTATCCTGGAAAGTATCTAAAATTAGGGGTTCAGGATCATTTTGTCTGAAGGAGAGAGATGAGAAGATTTAGAGGTATACATGTAGTGACAGAAAAGAAGAGACTAAAATACTTGAAGTAAAGTTCCAAATGATCCATTTACTTTTTTAAATTATCTATGCTTCAAGTGTCAAGAAGAATCAAGAAACAACCTAAAATCCTTGATGCCATAGGAAGAAATAGAATTTTCTAGTGGAATTCAGAACACATAGAAGTTGCACACCTTTAAAAAGTAACAAATTCTCATTGAGTGCAATCATGATGTGTATATGTAATGTACCACTAAATATTTCAATTAAGAAAAAAAGTATCTTATTTTAGGCAAAAATGAATAAATGTTAAATATGGCTCCTTAGACACATGTATATGTATAACAACAATTCACATTTGTATAGTTTGCAAAGCTTTGTCATCATCATATTGGATGTTCTTCATCAATCAAATGAAGTTAAAATGAGATATAATTATCACTTGATATGTGATAAAGCTGGGGCAGGTGTGTCTTAAGAGAAAGGCCACAAATTTTGAAGGTAAAAGATTCGAGCTCTGCCCACCAGCTAAATTTGCAAAAACAATTGTGTATGTGTATATTACTATTTAAGCCTTAGGAGCATAGTTGTTTTCCCTTAGCTCCAATTCTTGGGAAAGGGTATTCCACCATTTCCCTCCCATACATGGCCAACATAAATCACATTGCCTCCTGTGATTCCTGGCAAGTCACTGCTCTTTAAATTTAACAAATGTAAAGAGCTTTCAGTAGTGTTTCACTTCAGGTAAATTGCATGTAAGAGTTATCTATTACTATTTATCTTTTTGTTCCAACATCTACACACTAACTAGTACATTCAAAATGTTTGATAAATGCTGATGAGATTACTGAATGGCATTCTTCATACAAAGGTAAGAGAAAGATATAAGAGAGTAATTGAAATGTAATGAGCTGAGTGTTGTGGAAGCTGTGCATAAGTATGCAGTGGTGGGGAGTAAAGGATGAGGTTTTTCATAGTGGGATGGAGATTAGGGAGAAGGACTTGAGGAGGTGATGCATCTGGTAGATCTTAAGAATGAATTAAGAGGGCCGGGGAGTTAGCTCAGTGGTTCCGGTGCCTGTTTTGGAAGCGCAAGGACCCCGGTTCAATCCCCGGTTACCACATACCATAGTGGGTGTGGAGACTCACACCCAGCAGCAACCAGTACCACATACCACAGTGCCGAGTGTGGTGGCTCACACCTGTAATCCCAGCACTCGGGAGGCAGAGGCAGGAGGATTGCTGTGAGTTTGAGGCTGAGCTCAGGGCCAGCCTGAACCACAAAAGCAAGACCTTGTCTCAAAAAACCTAAAAAAAAAAAAAAAAAGAATGAATTAAGAGAGTAGACAAGGCCATTTAGGCAGGAAGCACAGAAAAGCTCCTCATCCTGCTACAACAATGTGAACTCAGAGAAAATCAAATAATTCAGTATGAGTATGAGGACATCAATGCAGAGGAAAAGGCTAGAGGGCTGGCCAGAGCCAGATATAAAAAGCTTTGAATGTCAAGGCAAGATATTTGGATCTTCTTTTCTAGCACTAATGGAGAGTTAATGAAGAGATATGAAGCCAACAAATTAACATTTGTGTTGTCAGAAAGTTGATCTATGAGCTATAAGCAAGACAGATTTGAAAAAAGTGAAACTGGAAGGGATCATTTATGAACTTGATGCTCCATTGGAGGTGCTGGGAAAAAAAGAAAGAAAGAAGTAAAGATGCTGAGTTTAAATGTGGATTTGTAAATAGAGAGATCACTAATGAAGTTAGAAGACATTGGCAGAAGAGCAGCCAGTGAGAAGTCTCTGGTTTGGATGCTCCGTTGGACAGTCTTGTTCATGCACACAAGGAGCTGTCCAGCAGCCATTGAAGACAGAAGCCTAGAAAAAAGTCTAGAGAAGAGTTTTCCCTGGAGTTTTCCAGGGGACAGAATAAAGTGAGTCAGAGGGAGGGTCATGCCTGGGAGTGAAGTGCTCATTCTGTACAAGAATTTAGAAATAGAGAAATTTACCCACTCTCCTAAGAATTAAATAATATTAGGCAAACACAAGTATGTAATGAGATAATTGTGGGAATAAACTAAGAATTCTATAGCTGTACACACCCCAAAAGTCATCAGTCTGATAGCCTTGTGTTATCTCCTATCTTTGGACCTTCTCTTTGACTATGAGACCAGACATTCTGCAGCAGTCTTGATGAAATAGTCAGTGAACCAAGAGCATCCCAAAGAAACCGAATGAGAGCCAAGCCTGAACCATGTTCCAGCTGTATGCTTCTTCTTACATGATCAAATAAATCCTTGTGATCATTTTCAGTTGATTTGAGTTGGATTTTCAGATATTTACAGTCAAATTATTCCAAAACCAATACCCTAGGTGAGCTTGGAGACACAGCAAGAGCAAGAAATGAGTGAGTCTCAGTAGGGACCTATTTGCCTGGGGACCAAGAGAATAAGAATGCTTAATCCATCCTCCTGTCTCATTAGGTGAGGCTTGGGATTAAAACAGTTAGATGATGTGAATGTGTGTTCAAAGTAGTAAAATGTGGTAGCAACATAGGACATGACCTCAGATAATCTGTTTTCCCCTTGTTCTAGTACTCTACAATTTTCACCCCCTGGAGTTGCCAGGTCCCCAGCTGTTTTCTCTCTTTCTGTACTTCCAGCTCAAGGATCTACAGGTGGTATTGAGCAACGATTATCTAACATCTGTGAAAATGACCTAAGAGTACAGAACCTCAGGTACTTCGCTTACTCAAGATGTTTCCAAACCCCCAACAGGACATGAACAATGTCCCCATACTCTCTAGAAAAACCCTCACCTCTTGATCATGTTGGACCAAATTGGCTGCACTTGTACTTGAAAAAGACAAAAAAAGAGGGTGGATAAATGCTAGAAATCCTTTGTTCAACAGGAGGGTGGGAGGGTAGGAGACATGTTTCAAAAGCTTTCTAAATTTAATTATATGTCATTTTATAATTGTATTTCATACTTGTATAATTACACCCAAGTATTTTTCTTTAAGTAATAGAACTACTAATTGAATCCTAATTGAAATGTGTAATCTCGTTTAGAATATGTAAATATATTACGGTGTGAAGATAAGTAATTAAAATTCAAAGGCTGACTGCCACAAAAACCTGTGACATGTTCCCACCTCTGTCCCAGGACTCTCTGCTCCAATGGGCTTTGAAATTCTACCTAGAATAGGAAAATAGGCTCCAGGTTCTGAGAAGCACGTGATGAGACAACACCTGTGCCAGCAAGTACAGGCAGTAGGCAGCAGGATTGTTCACCCCCTCTGCAGCCCTCCCCAGCAAACTGCCCTGAGATTTTCCATTTTTATTCTTCCTCATCAGGAAGGAACATTGTGATCAAAAGGGGCTGACTGTGGGCGGTGTGTTAACTCTTCCCATCCCACTTGAATTCAAAGTTCTGAGAAGGATACCCTGACTATGCCCCCAGGCCTCATTGATACACAAAAGGGAAATTGAATGTCTCCTCTCAACCCTGTGTTTTAGTTATCAGGACCACTGTGCAAGTGACTTCAGTCACCTGAACTGTACCAGGATGGAGTAGAAGACCATCCTTGGCTTCAGCTCCCAGCTCCTTCCCCCTGGGTTACAACCAGAACTCTTTCCTTAACTAAAGTCTACTCAGGCTCCTCTGAGCTTTCATCTTTGGCAAGCCAAGTCCAGTTTGCCAAAAAATACTGTTGAGCCAGTTTAACAAAATCCTCACCTTTGGTGCCTAGCCAGGTTTTAGTAAGTTTTTCCTTTGCCTACTCTTCTCTAAGTCCTCTATGGTCCCCATTGTGCTCAGAATCAAATTTGTTCTCACCCCAATTTAAATTGCCTTGACCCCTATGGAGATAGTATTGAGTGAAGTCTTTGTTGCTGATATTGACAACTGTCTGGTGAAATTTTTTTTCTTATAACTAAAACCCAGGAATATAGACTGGTTTTTCATGCTACTATAATGGAATACCATGGACTATGTAATTTATAATGAATGAAATGTATTTCCTCACAGTTCTTCAGATTGGGATGTCCAAGATCAAGAAGCCAGCACCTAGTGAGGGCCTTTTTGTGCATCATCCATGGTAGAAGGCAATGGGCAAAGGAGGAAAGAGGAGGCCAAATCACTGACCTCCAGTAGCATTAATCCCAACCATGAAGGTGGAGCCATAGTCACCTAATCACCTTTAAAGGATGCACTTCTTAATACAATTGCAATGGTAAATTCCAATATGAGTATCTGGAGGCAAAAAATATTCATACCACAGCATGGGTCATAAGCAAATCTATGCAACCCAAGATGACACAGATGGCCTCACCTTAGAGGAAACTCAACATGCTGAAAAGGTATGGATGAAAAGAATGCTTACCCAGAGACTGAAGGGGGAGACTTCATGGGAGAAGTGGCATCTCAATTCATGCCTGAAGGATGGTGGAAGATGGGGATGCTAGAGAAGTCAGAGTAGAAAACAGGGGGACTCGGGAAATAATATGCACTCCATCTGGGAGAGGAAGACATGGCCCACTCACCAGGATGGGATTACAAAGCAGACATCAGGAGAGGCAATCCTGAGGGAGGGGAAGAGCCCCCTGAAGAGCCTTATAGCCTTCACCAAAATTCAGACTATAGTATGGATGATGTATTTCACTAATTTGGAAAAGGTCTTATTCCAAACAGATAGACTGATAATAGATGGGAAGGTCTTGGATGTCATATCTGCTCTGAGGTGAAAGTATAACTGAGTATAGTTATATATTGGCTATAGTACTGGTTTATCTATTGTTGCCCTAGTCTCAAAAGGTCAAGACCAAGGATAGAAAGACCCCAAGACCTGATGCTCTCTCCTCTGTGCATACTCATCCTGGGGACAGAAAGACTTGCCTTTGACCACCAACACTTTTTATACTCACTTCATACTTCAAGTGATTCACATCATCAAAGGCTCTAAACCTCCACATACCAGAGGAAAGATTTCTCCAAAGAATTTAACATTAGACACATTATTGAACATTGGGCTGATTTTCCTCCACAGTCATATTATAAAAGGAGGATTTTGAGCAGCTCCTGCAAGACTGAGGTGATTCTCCAGAATCCAGAGGTATGGAAGGCAGAGGTGGGTCCTATCCCCACCCTTGGAGCACGACTGTTGAAGTGTGGCTTGAGTGTCAGACAGGAGGACAGAGGGTGGCTCCCTGCAAGGAGGCCACTGTGACAGCTTCAGTGTGGAGGGAAGGAAGGAGAGATTAATGTCAGAAATCAAGTGGAAATAAAGTAGAGCCCCAATCTGAGTGTGTTTTAATCATTTTCTGAGTTCTGGTCAGAGGAACCGTGACCTGACCTACTGGCCTTAGATGTCAACAGTCAGTTATATGAACTCCTCTAATCACAGATCCTAAAAAATACTTATAAATCCTGACCCTCTTTCTCTTTCTTCTGAGATGTATTTTTAAAAATTAGTACAAAAGGGGGCCATGGATTTAGCTGTGTTTCTGGCATCTGCCTTGCAAGCACAAAGGCCTGGGCTCAATTCCTGGTAACCACATGCAACAATACCAGCCATGGTGACTCATGCCCACCAGCAATCAGTACCACATACCACAGTACCAGGTGTGCCAGTAATGCCAGCACTAGGGAAGCAGAGGCAGAAGGATTGCTGTGAGTTCAAGACTGAGTTCAGGGCCAGCCTGAACTACAAAGCGAGACCCTGTCTCAAAAAATATTAATACAAAAGGACCAGGAATTTAACTCAGCAGTTCTGGCACCTGCCTCCCAATTGCAGGGTCCTGAGTTCAATACATCATACCAAAAAAATGAATAAAATTAATATAAAATTTTCAGCCCAGATGCATGGAGAAATTCTATGCAAATGTTGGCAGCTTTGTCCCACCATGGTGAATCTGCAGCAGGTGTGGGGTAGGGGGTTGAGAGAGAGGTAAACAGAGGGATGCTTCCAAGGAAGGTCTCTGTGCCACCACCAAGGTGCCACCATCAAGAGCCCTCTTCCTGACAGTGTCATGTAGGCCTAGAGTTCCAACTACAGTCACTGAGGTCCCAAATGCCAACTTTTAGATTTTTTTTTAGCTACATTCCTAGTCCTTTTTTTTTTCTCCTTTTGTAGCAAAACCTTTATTGGTGAATTTTTTATATACACAATGAAAACTCTTTACAGAGGATTTGTACCTGGACAAGATAAATCCTGCTTCTTGTTTCCCACCCACCCCCAGCCCTCTTGCCCTCCTAATTAACAAAAAATTTGTTTCCATACTTTCCATTTTCTTGTTTTTCCTTGTCTTTTCTTTCCATTTCCCCTCTCCTCTCCCTTTTCCCCCTCCCTTTCTGAACATTCTTCCTATTTCTCAAAATCTACTATATATTTTTGTCCTTATTTCCACTTCAGTTTTTCATACCAGTTTATCATCAATATGGTATTTAAACATGTGTATCAAATTTATCTCCCTTAAAAGTATGGCGTCAAGGGTATCCATTTGTCTAGAAATGTCTCAAGCTCATCCTTCTCTTTGGAACAGGAGTATTCCACTATATATATATATATATAGTCTCACTTTGTAGTTCAGCCTGACCCTGAACTTACTTACTATGTAGCCCAGGAGAGCCTTGAAGTCACAACAGCCCTCCTGCCTCTGCCTCCCAAGTGCTGGGATTACAGGTGTGAGCCACCACACCTGGCACTGTGGTATGTGCTTACCAGGGTTCAGACTCAGGACCTTGTGCTTACCAGGCAGATGCTGGAACCACTGAGCTATATCCCAGGCCACCCCACCCCCATTATATTTTTTAAAAAACATCTTTCTTTATTTGTTCACTGGTTTGACTGGCATTTGATTACCAAGATTTAGCTATTACAAAATATGCTTCTGTAAATATTAGTGGGCATATATCACTGGAGTATGATGCTTTTAATTCTTTCAGGAAGATACAAAGAAGGGGAACAGCTGGATTGAATGGAGACACTAGTTTTGTTTTTTGAGGAGTCTCCACACTAATCTCCACAGTGGTTGCACCAGTCTACACCCCACCAACGGTGGAGAAATTTTCTTTTTTGACACAGCTCACCAGCATTTGTTATTCTGCCCAAATGGTTTAAACTCCAACCCAGTTGTTCAAAAAGTAACTATTGTCATGGTTTAAACATTGATGAAAGTTTAAACTTCATCATCACATACAATGGAAACTGTACTAGTGACAATACCACAATGCATTAAATTAAATTGCATTTTGAAAGCTATTACCTGTATCAGAAGTCTCTCCCAGGAGTCGGAAAGACTGAGTAGGGTGAAGTCATAACTCTAACTGAGTCATGGCTGAAGCCTCTCCTTCAGAGAAATCAGCAGACAGGGGGACTGAGGGGAGAATAGGAGTCGCGGGAAGCACAGGGTGGAGATGCACTACTGGGCACAGCTGAGGCCTGTGACTAGCTGCCCCCTACAGCCTCTTGTCTCCAGCTCTCGCATCTCAGAACTCCTGAGCCAGATGTGTGGGAGAGACCGCACATGCTCTCAAGCCCGGGTTCGTTATCATGCATTCAGGAACCTAGAGAAATTTACTTTACCTGTAACATTTCTTTCAGTAAAATAAAAATGTAGATTCATGCCATTGTTGTAAAGATTAAAGCAGGTAATACCATTAAGTGCCTGGCACATAATAGGTATGAATGGTCTCTCCTGGCTTCTTCCTGACATAGAATATAATAAACCTTTACCTTCAGAATTCTTTCCTCTTCCCTAGAAATTATCTGTCTACTTGGCTGGCCCATCTTCTTTCCTAACAATAAGATAGTATTTATTGAGTAATTGCTAACATTCCCTTACATGATCTTATTTAATCCTTCCAACAGCTCCATGAACACTGTTATTATTTCATTTTCAGAAATAACAACCAAAACTTGAAGAGGTTTCAGTACTTGTTGGTCACATAACTGAGAAGTGTGGAGTGAGGAGTAAGGAGTCCTCCTCAAGTGCATCTGGTGTAACCCTGTTTACTTGCCATCTGCATGACACACAGCTTAGTAGAGGCCTGAAAACCCAGCCACTCACAGAGATCCTGCCAAAGTCAGACACTGCTAGATTCAAAGAGTCCAAACAGAAGTGAGACCCACAAAGCTCAAAGTCACATGTGTTAGTTCACATAAGGCTGCCCTGTAGCCATATCACATAAGCGTGATATGCGTAGGACATACACGATGAAGAGGTTCCCTCTAGGAAGTCTGGAAAATTTTAATGAACCAAGTTATAGAATATTGTACGACAATTCGATGCTTGTTTGGGCGGGAGGACGTTATAGGTAGAGAGAACATTTGAAGTCAGGGCGATTCTATGGACTATTCCAAATAGTCAAAAGGAGAAATAATTGAAGGCTAAAGCCAGGTGTGGGGGGCTGGAGTTCAGCACTGCCGGTGTTATCGTGAGTCCACCCTCGGCCAAACCCGGACTGCCTGCCTCTTCAATCTACAACGGCCCGCCTCTTTGCATACCTCAATCAATCTGCAACCGACCTGACCCGTATGTTTACGCCCCCTGCCGTTCACTATAAATGTGTGCACATATTGGAATACAGCAGAAGCGTTCCCCAAAACCTTCCCAGAGTCTGTGCAGTGACTCTGAACATTCATCCTACTGGTCCGGGTTTCCGTGACCCCCAAAAGCATAACAACACATGATGAGGACCTGAACCAAAGCAATTGCAAGAGGATAGAAACAGAAGAGATGTACATGCTATTAAGGGTGCAGCACTTGCACGCCTGGGTCACCAGGGCTGTGTGGAGAATGGGGGAGGGGTAGATGGTGTGACCACGTGGATGGTGCTGTAATTCCCTAGGAAGGAAAAGGGCTTAAGGTGGATCCGAAAAAGATTCCACTTGTGAGCATACTGATGGGGGGGGGACATTCAGGTAAAGATATAAAACAGAGGATTGGAAATATAGCTAGGACTCAGGAGAAGATCTGAGCAAGAGGTCAAAGTTCAGCAGCCATTAATGAAGATGGTGATCACTGGAATGGAAATGAATACAGGCCCCCTCAGAAAATACGAGGAAAGACAGGGACCTGGTGAGCCCCAGTATTTCACTGCAGACATATCTCAAAAGGAGACTGAAAAGGAGTGATCAGGAAAGCAGAGAAATAAGATAATCCCATGAGAAGTTACAAAGTAAAAAATGGTAATCAGTAGACTAAAAGCGCAAATAACCTTTTTAATCCATTTGACTACGAACGGCGGAAGAAAGTCGAGTGTTACCAAAGACCTGGCTCCAGTGCAGACAGAAGAAGATAGAATTAAAGATATAAGGGCAGGGACTCATCTGATGAGAAAGAATCCTCTGAGTGCTCTCCATACAGATTCTGAGAAAAGGTGCAGAGCAAAGAAGTTACAAGGCAGAGAACAGATCAAAGTGTTTTACTGAGATTGAAGGCAGTACATTTGTCACAGACTGAAGCTGGATGGCTCTGCGATCATCTCTAACATTTTTTAAAATATTCATTTATATATTTCGTGGTACTGAGGAGTGAATGCAAAGCCTCTTACACTGAGCTACATACCAATCCTTTTTTTATTTTTTATTTTGAGGCAGAGTCTTGGTAAGTCACCCAGTTACCCGGGCTGGATCCAGACTTGCAGTCCTCCTGTCTCAAGCGTCCTGGAGTACGGGGGTTACAGGCCCACCACCAGGCCTGGCTATGTCTTCAGCATTGCATATAGGGATGATGAAATGGTTTAAAATATGTGGGACCAATGGGAAGCGGCGAATAAAATATGCCCCAGGAATCTTCAGAGGCTAGCAAGAGAAAGACGGGGAGCGCAGAACCACTGGTGATGCCTCCTGTTTGTACAAAGTGCTCTGAGCTGGGTACAGATAGCAGTAAAGCATGAGGGGTCTGATGGATGGGGAGTAACAAAGGAGTAGAGGAATGGGACATCCTGACATGGAAAGGGATCCATGATGAGTGACAAATCTGCAAAGCTGGGTGTAATGATCAGGAAACGATGTCCTCGACCCTAGGTTGAAAGTGAATCTGTCAGACCCGAGTGCCCACTCTGCAGTGCAAAACTCACTTTTAAGGGGAGGCTTGAACTCACAACCTTGTATTTGCAAGGCAGGCGGTGGAGACACTGAGCTAAATCCACAGTCCAAGACTCACATATTTATCACAAACTACCAATGCTGCAATTAAACCTGAGTGCTGAGGTGTTCATATGGAAGAAACAATTTATATATTAACATCTTTTATCTTAAAGGACAAACAAATGACACGTGTGCCACAGGTTCACCACTGCTGTCCCAGAATTTTATAGGTGGTCATTCTAGCTGAAGACAAGATACATGGTGTGCAGAAGGGCATAAGTAGATTAGAGTCCAGGAAACCCAGGATTTCAAAAGCCATGTACTAACCACCATAAGTTACTGTCTTTTCTAAAGAAAGACAACTAGAAAGAGATGACAGTCTACATGAGGCAGGTGTCGCCTCTGGATTATGAGGCTTGATTACCCAGGGAACCATAAAGCACTATGTGAAGGAGGTGCTAGCAAAATATAAAGGTGCTAGCATTATAAAGTAAATGGCCAATATTCAGCAATGCAACAATGAGAGAAAGCAGGCTCAAGGAAATGGCCTGACAACTTGGTTATTATAAAGGTATTCTAATTAGTCCTTTGGACACCTGCTTCTCTGAGAAATTGAAATAGAACCAGAAATGTGGATTTTAATCCATGCTGCTCTGCTTATAAGTTGGGGATGGTGCTCACATCATAGCCCTTTTGAGCCTTTGTTTTCTCTGCTAAAAAATATAGATTAGAGTATTGTTTCAGTTACAGAATTGAACATGAACATGATTTGTAAACAGTGTAGATCAATGAGTCCCAGGGATCCAGAGAATCACTGCAAAACAAAACAAAACAAAAAAGCAAAACAAAACACTCCATTTCTGGAGAGTCACAGCTATAACGGACAGGAAGACAGCAAGATAATTTCTGATCATTTTCTCTTGTCATGCTTCAGTCTACTATCAGTTTCCCCACTGCATGAACCGAACCAGAAGCTGGCCAGCAAGAAAGCTGGTAATACAACTTGCAAGGGTCATTTCTGGCCCATGCCAACAAGGGGACAGAGAACAGCCAGCGCCTCCCTCCTCTCAAAATCCTCCAGGGACTCTCCCCTGCCTGCCGAATCCTTGTCTCTCCAGGTGAAGGCTCAATGCCTTTGTGCTCTATGCTTTTCCAGGTTCTTCTTGCACTCACCAGTCACAGAATTGAGGCTGAAATGAGACTCAATTTACCTGTGTGTTTTCTAGTCCACTGTGTCCTCTACTGCCAATCTTGTCCCAGGGAAGCCCATCCATCTTTGATTCAAGGTCAGTCATGAGTTCTGTTCCCTCCATGATCTCATCTCTGATTAAGTCCAGCTGGAAGGAATCTTCCTTTTCCTCTACTGCTCCCTACAGACTGCACCTGTACTCTTCGTGTGCTTCTCTGTACAACACCTTCTCACCTGCCTCCCACCGAACCTCTCCCTATAATGACATTATGTGTGGCTGTACTGGATCGAAAGTTCCTCGAAGACAGAAACCATGTCTGTATGTAAGACTCCTATATGTCAGATTCAGATCCAGCTCAGATGACAATGCTTCTGTCTCCTCCAAGCTTAGCTGATTGTCCCCTTTCTCCTGCCGTAGGACAGTGCACTACATTTCTGCCCCCACTCAGGGGAGAGTATCTTGCTTAAGATCACACTCCCCAGCCTTTCTCCCTGGGGTCCAATATGAGATTTTATCACTCAAAAATTGTGTAGTGTGGAAATTTTTCTATGCTGTTTTCTTTACGTTATCTGTTGGAGGAAATGAATTCACCTATAGAGAGCACTTAGCCTAATGTCAGGCATATATATTAAATGCTGCATAAATATTAGCTATTAATATTAGCTATTAATTACATAGTAGGTGCTCAATCTATGCTTGTTAATTGCATGAAAAAATAGTCACTCAGTGTTCAGTATTTGATCAGAAGGGTGGGTGGGCTGGTGTATGAACAGATACATGGATAGGTGCATGATGGGTAACTACTTCCTAAATGCTATTTGCATGAATAAATGAATAAGTATTCAATATATGTTTTCTAGTTAGTTTCTTGCTTAAAACAAATGAGTGGATGAGGATTTGACTGAATAATAGGTATTTAATAAGAAGGTGGATTGGCTACATGGTTGAATTCACAAACATATTTTCCACAAATAGCAGATGTTCCATAAATGTTGGCTGGTTGCATAAATGAACAAATACCCTAAAAAGTAACAGCAACCAGGAGTCAAAGCTGAGAGGACACTGCTAGCACTTGTGCAGAGGGGGAGGGATGTAGTGATTGCCCCTAGTAAGTGCGTTAGAAAGGGCTCTCTTGTCCCCACCCTCTCGGAAGCTCTCCCCTACCGGAAACTGGCTTCTGACTCGTGTCTGGTGCTACACGATGATTCTGGAGCCTGAAGGTGGAGGGGAACGCTGGAGGTGAGGTCTCATCTGCTCCGTCCGACAGTGAGGATTCGTCCATCTAGGACCCCGAGCCCCAGAATCAGCTTTGGTGCCCTTCCCCTGGTGAGCAGAAAGACCTCTGCCTCAGGGAACACTAGGAACAGCTTGGCGCTTCAGTCCCAGGGGGCAGGACTGCAGCTCGCTCATTACTTCACGGGCGCTTGGCCCCCTTCCCTGGTCCTGCCATTCCCTTGAGGCAGCCCCAGCAGCTCGCTTCTCTAGTTAATGAATTATTTTGCAACACGTCTGGAGATACATGAACTAGAAATTTTAACACATGTTGGAGAATTTGCCATTTCTATTAAATATGCCATTCATTTGGTGGGTAATTAAATGTACAATAATGGGCTCTAATTTTCATCTTAAATGACTTACTAAGAACAGCAGAAAGAGATATACAGGGTGTAACTTTCTGAGCATCTCCCCCATCCCCAAACCCTTTTTACCACATAAAAGAAGAATCAAGTAAAATAGCTGATCTCAATACTGCACCACATATGAGTCATCTGCAGTTGTCCCCTACTTGGTAAAAGAGACTAAAGCCTGTAACATAACAGTAACCCCCTGCCCCAGTTCCAGGAGCAGCCTGGGGAAGGGCATCTGAGGAGCCTGAGCTTAGGGAAGTGAAGCAAGGGTGGGCAAGGGCAGCAGGCTGCAGGGTGATAGGCACGAAGCTCCTCTGTGGACCTCGCCACAGGTCTGAGGGTTGTAAGTCTCCCTCCCTGCTCTATATTTCTCACACCATAGGTGTGTGCTGGCTGTGAACACACATGCACGAATGCATGCACACGCACACACACACACACATACACACACACACACACACACACACACACACACACACACTTGCTGGTGTAAGTTTGACTTCCAGTCCTCGAAGCACCAGTCTAAGCCCGATGTAGGGACCACAAGGAGCAAGAGAGGAAAGTCTGTCTGTGGCACCTCAGAATGATAGCATCGCATGCAAATGCTCACGCTGATGGCTTCAGAGTCGGGCTTCATCACTAGCTGGGAGTTACAGCCAAGTTACTGAGCTCCTCTGGGTCTCCACTGCTCAAGTATAAGAAGAAAAATCATCAAACCCAACTCAGGAGATAGTTGGAATGAAGGGGAGCATACACAAAGGTAGTGGCATACAGTCATAGCCCCCTGATAAACCTGAGTCCTCTTGCCCTTCTCTCATTCAGCTGGCATGGAGGGCCAGCCTTGTCTGGGTCACTGTGGAACTCAGGGCCCCAGAAGGCCCTGACAGTCCCTGGAGAAGCTGCTCACCCCATGAGAGAAGCTGTGTTCCTGCCCACAGGTCTCTCCACCCCTCCCACACCCTTTTTCCCCTTCTCTATAGTCTAGCATTTTCGCTGTGGTGGGCATGAGTTCTTGAGGATTTCAGGAGATGGGGCTGCTTTGCACAGGGATGAAGCAGTCCTGATGGGGGCAGGTACCTGGTGTGAATACAAGAGTAGCTCACAGTGAGGGAGAGGAGAGCAAGGCTAGGATGCCTCACCTTTGCCACCAGGTCCTGAGTGAGGTTGCAGCCTTCCTGGTCAGCAGTCAGAAGCATCCTTCCCCTCCAAGAAACATCAGGGACTGATACCAGGAACATCAAGTGCAGTGTGCCCATTCCTGAGCCTTGAACTCAGGGTCACGATGGAAGAGCTACAACTGGCCGGAGCTTCCCAGCCTCAGGTCTCTCACAAGGGGCCATCTGGCTCTGGGAGAACTTGTGTGTATGGGTGATGAGGCGGGGAGCAGGCTGACAGCAGCAATACATCAAGCAGTGTCCTGTTCCTCTGGCTGCTCTCCATTCTAGGACTTGGGAAAGGAGACTATAAATAACTCAGAAGACACCTCCTCTGATATCTTGGGCCTTTGGGCCAGAAAATGGGCTGCATGGTGGCTAAGGAGGAATCAGACCTGGGGTAAAGGTTGGGGTGAAGGTAAAATAAAAAGAAATGATCTGGTTGATTAAAAGCAGAAGCTCCACTCAATGCAAAAGGTGAATGTGGTTGAAGGTGCACTGAGGGTGAGCTTGTGTCCTTTATGGGGAGATTTCCTACCAAAACCAAAAGGGACCTGAGGGATATGAGAGTTACAGGGCCAAGACCCATTCGACTCCTCCGAGCATCTAAGATCTCTCCATTTGTTCACTCTTCAAGCGCTCATTCCTCTGTCACTCACTCAAACAATATTTCTTGGTTGTCAGCTGTATGGAGAGCAGGTGATCCATATGATGAACATCATGGGTTTTAGAAGTAGGCAGACCTGGCTTGATTCTCTCTTCTGCCGTTACTGCTTATATGCCATTGGAAAGTTACAAAAGTCTCTAGGCTCTCATGTTCACATCTCTAGAATGGGATTATCATGAAAAGCTAAATGAGAAAATGCCCATACTATGCTCCAAAAGATGTTCTGCCAGAGTTTTACGAGAATTAAAGAATTAATCATTGCTAATTAATCATGGCAATGTGCTAAGACCTTAAAATGCCCAAAGTGTGATTGTCCCTTGTATGATTGTGAAATAAAACCTACTCTATATAAAATGTTCCCCAGGAAGAGAGCAGCCTGCCCTTTTTGTTGTCTGCAACATCTATCCCAGTTTTGTGTAAGGAAAGAGCTCTAGGTACTTGAAAGGAGGGTTAACAATCCAGGGTGAACCGTCTCAGTGAGAACCAATATTGGAGACCATCACCTTACAGGGGGACTCTGGACTAAAAAGATGGCACACAAACTTAAGCAGTGGCAGATGTGAATTTAGACTAGCCATGGAATCTGGGTTTGGACAAATTCTCAGGGTTCCCATTATAGTGCTTTGAATTTTTGGTAAAGATTTAAGATCTAAAGCATTAATATATGTATGCTGCCAGGTGTTAATATTAGAATTATAGCAATCACTACTTGTCTTTTGTGCAGTGAACACTGCATCTTGTCTGGAAGATGCAAATGGGCAAATTAATTCCCACTTGTGATGAGAAAAGGGAGACGTGCTGAACAACAGCTGGCAGAGTTACCAGCTCCCTGACCACGAGACAAGCCTCAGGTCTGCCTGTGGGGCCACACCACGAAGGCTGGACAGGACCGCAGGGAACACTCACATCCTGCCCATTCAGCTGACAGATGAGGACCCGGGATCCAAAGAAGCTCTGTGCCTGGCCAAGGCCACCAGCTCATCAGTGACAGGCCTGGGACAAAGAGTGGTCTGTAGGCCCCACTTCATTGATCTTCCCTCTACTGCTGGCTGTCACTTTGTCTCAACGTGAATTCATCTGAGACATCAGGTGGCTGTGTTTCTTCCCACACAGGCAAGAAGCAGTTGAGCATCACTTAGCAAAATAAGACCAAATACAACCTTTTGTTCAAAGGAATTCCCAGAGACATGGGTGCCCCAACAGATCCTACCTGGCAACTCACTTTACAACCCTCCCTACACCACCTCTGTCTACTTCTTTTAGTTCAAATGAAGTGATGTTGTTAAGCATGTTTATGTCAGCAACAAAGTCAGCTAGAGGATTGATCCTATAGACCATCAGAACTGACACTTGCTTTTTAAAAAATGTTTATTTATTAGTATATGTTCATGTACATAGTGTTTGCATTTTTTTAGGGACTTGGCACATGTACATATAACATCTTAATTCCTTTTCCATTCCTTTTTCCTCCCCACCCCCCTTCATCCATTTGTGGATACTCTTCCTTTTTGTTTTTTTTTTTTTTTAATCATATCTTAGTTTGGTTCCATCTGAAAAGACTGTTTCCAAATAAAGTTACATTCTGAAATTCCTGCTGGATATGCATTGGGAAGACTGGCCTCAGGAAGCTCAGCCTCAACTTCAGAAACAGGAGGAGGGAGAGCACTCAGCTGATGAGGGAGAAACTGTCACCAAAGGCGCCAGGTGCTCAGGGCCCATGTGACTACGATGGACTTTAGCAACTTGCTTTTGACTCAGTTTTCAAATCCACCCACCCAGATCACTCTCCTCAAATCACTGCAGTTATTTTTTCATTTTTGAGCATTTTCATTCTGTTATAGGAGTTTTGAAGTCTGTATCTCTCATTCACCCGATCTCCCCAAATGGCAGCCAAGAAAACCACTTTATAGCCCTCCATTGTGCATGTGATAAAATCTGGAGGAACTTCAGACAGAATGGAGGGTGCTTGCTATTTTATGATACTGTCTTTATCTACCTACATTCATCCCTCAGTATCAAGAAATTGGTTCCAAGAACTTTGATCAATACCAAGATTCTCAGATGGTGAAGTCCCTTAAATAAAATGGCATAGTTTTTGTATATAACCTACTCAACTTTCTGATATGCTTTAAATTACTTCTAGACTACTTATAATACCTAATACAATGTAAATTCTGTATGAACTGTTGTTATTCTGTACTTCTCAGTGAATAAAGACAGGGTAGAAGTCTACATATTTAGAATAGACATGATTTTTCTCTAAATATTTTCTATCTGCAAAAACTTTCTATACAGAGTGCCAAGTGTATGTGTGCATTTTTTTTCTGAGTATTTATTAAGCTTATTTCACTCTTATAATAGGTTTGACGGCAAAAGCTTCCGGTATTGTGACAACAAAAATCTGACCAAATTTAAGATTGAGGGTGAATTGAGTTGTATTTTAAGACACCCATGAATTATCCAATGTAGCTCCCATAAGTATAAATTACTCTTCCGGGAACACCAAGATATTTCATTATATGTGTTGTGCTACTTGCCATAGCCACAGATTTTCAATACAGACTGAAATCAGTCAGCAGTTTGATTTGAGTTTCTGTTGTTGCCCCATTCCCAATCGATTCTTTTTCTCTGTGGTCCCTTTATCTGCCGAGGGTGTACTCACCCCAGGAACTCCCATCCACAGAGGAGGTGCTGCGGCCCTCCACTCATGGACACCAGCAAAGCACTAGTGCAGTTTCTTCTGTAACTGGCCCAGCCAACACGGGAGATTCTCCTGCAGCGAGGTCCAGGAGATGTTCAGGCATCGTCTCCTGCGATCCTTCAGTGTGCAGTTGGCAGAGGTTTCAGTTCGTAATCAGCCAACTCAAAAGCAGGGATGGCAGAGACATTGCAGGGGAAAGACAATATGGCACATCCAAGGCAGCAAAGGTAACGAGGACTTCGCTGAGGACAGCAAAAACATCAAGAGAAAAGCAGTTCTCGAGGCCATGCCCTAGCAACAGCGATGAGGAGCCAATATTTGTTTTTAATAATGAAGACAATCAGAAAAATTATAGCCATAGTTCAGCAGCTGTATAAAAAGAAAATGGGTGCTAACAGGGCTTGAAGCAGGCTTAGCGCGGTCACTGAGACAGGCTTCCCAAGAGGCCTCTTTGAGATGAAAACACACTGAGAGGAATCTGTGCAGACCTACGTGGGCACTGCAGGGCAGCAAAAGGGACTGCAGCCCCTGGGCAAGTGAAACCAAAAATGGAGGGACCTGGGGAACTACATGCCCTTCACAACGGCCACCACGGTGTTCTAATGTTTCCTTCCCTATCTCTCATTCTCTGCCCGCGTGGCCTCCACCTCCACACGGAACTCTGTCTCCACCTCCTTCTTCAAAGGTATCTGTCTTGTTCCATGTTGTTCTTTCTGATAATGGTTGAAAAATCTCAAGTGATAATTAAGGGACTGCTTTCACCATTTTCTATCTGGGGTGTGATACAGATCTGAATATGTAATAGGCATTTGATATATAAAACTTAAAATGTAACTCAAGCATTACCATTGACTTCCATGGAAATTGTATAGTTTCATTCTATACACAAATGTCTAGGACATTTGTGGGCAACAATGGACATCATTTTACAGATGAGAAAACTGAAGTTTATATCAGTGAGAAGTTTTCCAGTATTAGCCAGTCAACAGCTGAAAAACCAAGACTCCCACAGGTCTCCTGTCCTTGAATTGGCCAGATGAGGTTCCTATCCCGAGCTGTGAATACTGCATGGCTAATGGAAAATAAAAGAGAATTCTCCCAGTGCCCACGACCTGCCTCAGGCCACACTCTGTGTTATGAGCTGAGACAAACCAACTTAAGGTATTTGAAATTTGAGGCTGTGCTCACTCAAGGACAGGGAGGTGACTGAAGGCTGTTGCTAGAAGTGTGGCTGAAGCACTGGCAATGGTAAGAGAAAGGGACAAGAAAGTAGAACAAGAAGTAAGGCCATGTTACCTAGTGATAAGAGCTGCAAAGACAATGTCAAACAGAGAGTATTAGGGGAAAAATACAAAGCAAAATGCATCAGTGGTCTAATGCCTAGCTAATGTGCATCAGATAATGTACAATAATGCACATCAGATAGTGCCTAGAGATGCAGAGAAAGTAGAGAACACCGTGCATGAAGAAGTCTGAGATGTCTCATGGAACTGGGACCTTGCCCTTGGCTTTAAAGAAAGATTACAATATGATTAAGTGATGGAGCTGGGAACTGGGTCTTTCTCATGTGAAATACTGCACAAGGGAAAAAGAGGTAAGGAAGCATTTGTGGAGCGGCTGTTATGTGTCAGGACCATATTAGATGCCATCACGTCAATTAGCTAGTTCGAGAGAAGAAGAAATAAGCACAGTATGGGAGAAGGGTGACAGGAAAGAGATCAGACTACAGCAGAGCCCAGGGAGGGAGGAATGAAAAAGGAAAATCAGGGCCAGAGATTTGGCTCAGTGGTTCTGGCATCTGCCTTGCATGCGCAAGCTCCCAGGCTGGATCCCGGGTAACCACATACCACAGCGCCGGGCATGGTGACTCATGCCTGTAATCTCAGCCCTCAGGAGGCAGAGGCAGGAGAATTGCTGTGAGTTCAAGGTTTGCCTTCCACTACATAGTGATCCTAGGGCCAGCCTGAACTACCAAACAAGACCCTATCTCAAAAAACTAAAAAAAAAAAAGAAAAGGGAAAGTCAGCAGAGTTCAGGTGAGGTCAACTGGCCTGCCAGACTAGGAAAACTTTCCCAACCTCTTCCCATGTGATTGCCACAACATCCTTTTGTGAATGTTTAGGAATTTTTTTTTAATTGAAATCTTTATTGGTACATTACATATACGCATCATGATTGCACTCCATAATGGGGATTTGTACCAGTATAAGACATAACTTAATTCTCATTTTTTCCCATAGCCCTACCCACCCTACCACCCCCCCCCCCATATACACAAAATTTGTTTCCTTTTGAGTGTTTAGGAATTTAAGGGAGGCCATGAGCAATTGAAGGCGAGGGCTATTTCACAAATCTCTGCAGGGATTCTCAGGAGTAGCCTACAACAGAATCACCTGGAGGATCCGTGATAATGGCAGCTGTAGGGCTCCACCCCAGAGCTTTTGATTGAGTGCATCTTGGGCTAGGCCTGAGCATTTGCATGTCTGATATGCCCCCAGTCTCACTGATGGCTCTGGCAATTCATGTTCCTAGTTTTCACAGGCCTTGGGGGTTTTCTCTACATTAAATACAGTTGACTTGTGCAACTTCCAAAACTAGGGTACAAGAGAAATCACAGCTTATTCTCTGGACCTGTTTCATCTGAAGGTGACAGTTGCCATGTTGTGAGGACATTCAGGTAGCCTCTGGTTAAATAATGTGGGAAGAAACTAAGATCTCCTCGCAGCAGCTATCAACATCGACTTCCCAGCTATGGGAACAAGCTACCACGGAAGCAGATCTGTCCAGCCCAGCTGAACATTCAGATGACTGCAGTGCATTTAATTATCTTCACTATTTCTTGATGGACCCTAGGCCAGAACCTATAGAAACCATGAGAAATAACAAATGATAATGTTCTAGAGGATTAAAAATGGCAGAGTAAAGACTGGAAGCAAAATATAGCCTCTGCAGAACCTGGAATCAAAATGCTAGGAAAATAACAATTTAGTGAAAAGGAAAAAAGCAATAGATCCAAGAATCTAGAAGGAGCTGACAGGAATACTGGAAAGTACAGAGAGACTTGATAAATGGAGTACATTGTATTGATCCCAGATCCTTGCAAGGGGACCTGTCCTGCATAGGGTCAGCCTGTGTCAGCAGCTCCAGGGAGAAATGACGTACCAGGACTGCAATGCTAGCCCCAAGAAAAACCCAAGATTATTGTAAAGTGCAGAAACGGGGAGCAGCTGTGCTCCTAATATGCCTCCTTCCATATGCCACGCTGGAGCTCCAGAAAATATCCAGTGCAGCCCCACTATATTGGAGAGTATTTAATCAGGAACCAATGAGGGAAGTAGTTAATTGTTTAAAGCTGAGCTATAGAACAACTCCACTTCAGGTTTCTGGGGTCACCCTATCACAGTGATCAGATGAGAGAGCAGCAAAAGGTAGTCACAGAGAGAATGTGTGTGAGCTACACATAGATTTCCCTGAGGAGTTTAAACTCAAGTGGGAAGGATATGAGACAACACCCTTCAGGTTGAAAACCAGCAGGAGCCTGAGTTTCAAAGTGCTGGCAGACTGCTTGACCACCACACCTCTCCCACGCCTCACTGCCTGCTTTCAGTACAGGGCTCAGAGGTCTGCTTGATTTCCCATTCTGCCTAAGTAAACAAAGATACACCTCGACTTGGTCAGTTGCCACAACCTGGGACAGGTGGACAGAGGGCCCTTAGGAGAGGGTGAAAGAGAGGCGCCTCCCAGGCCCACAGGCTGTAAAGCTAATGAGAGAAAGCTGAGACCTGGGATGTGCAAAAGGTCATGGAGGAAAAAAAAAGAGAGGCTGGGAGCCTGGGAGGGAATAAGCCTTCCAGCTGACTGCGCCGACCGACACAGCCAGGGAAAGGTGGGGCTGGATTCAGCCACTGCACACACACATGCAAACAGGGAAACAAACAGGTCTGACCAGTGACTTACTATCCCTCATACCTGGGAGATTTCAAAACTGCAGACACACTGGGGGGGGGGGGATCACATTGATTTTAAAACGGTAGATTTTTTGACTCATTCTCTTTGTCTTCTTTGGTTTTGGGGGTTTGGAGGGGTTTTTTGTTTACTTCTTTTATTTATTTTACTCTGGCTTTTTCTTTTTTTTATTTGTTCTTTTTATCACTTTTATCTAATTCTATTCATTTCCTTTTTGTTCTTAATAGGATCTTCTATCTCACTTTTCTTATCTTCCTGTTCTTTATTTTTCAAATTTTATTTCTCTCATTTTCCTGTTCCCCACACCTCTGTCTTTACTAGGACTATTAATTTTTATTGACTTTTAGATATTTAATTGACTCTATTCTTTTCTATTGTTAATGATGGTAAGTTGGTGCACTTAGTAGATATTTACTGTACGTCAGTATGTAGCTTGTCTTTATATCTATGTTTCAATTAAAACATTAAGGCAGCACAGTGGTAGATTTAATTGGTTCTTATGGTGTGTCAAATTTAGTTTGCCTTTGACTCTATAAGTGATTTTGTTGCTACTGCTAGAGAGGTACAGTTGTTGTTACTAATTAGTTTTTGTTCTATATCAATATCTGGTTTGTCTTCATGTCATTAACAATGCTGCAGTTCATTTTCAGGGAGCTGGGTACTGGGTCAATTACACTGCAACTTCCTCACTTTCACCTTAATGAAAAAGATCAGATCTTAGTACAGAAGCAAAGATCTATAGCCAGCCATACCAGAATACATAACTGGAAAGCAAACACTAATTAAAGAGATCTCTGCACTAGCAACAAAGTCATTCACTGTAATCAACCCACAACACTCAGCACACACAAAGATGTAGTAGCACAAGAAACAAGGCAACAAAAAGCTCCTAAAACTCCCAACATACCCAAAGGTGATCCATGGAGCACTGATGAGGAAGAAATAAAGAAACAAAATAACTGAATTATATAAAACAATACCATAGGAAAAAAAGAACATATTAATAAGGTGTTCTGTGAACTCAGATATAACAAAATAGATAATGGACCTAAACAATATAAGCAATGAGCTTACAGAAGATGCTAATAAAAAACAAACTTATGTATATGGGGGTGGAGGTTTGTAGGGTGGGTAGGGGATTGGGGAAAACGAGAATCAAGTCATGTCATATACTTCTACAAATTGTCAGCATTGAATGTGATCATGATATGTATGTAAAGCGTACCTATTTCATAATAAAATTTTTTTAAAAGGAAACAGAGCAATGAAAATAATACATAACATAAAAAACTTCAGCAAAGAATTAAAGTCCATGAAAAGGTTCCAAACAGAAATTCAGGGGATTAAAAAATATCTGTTGAAGGTATGGACACCAGAAATTCCTAGTGTGAAGATAGTGTCAAAAGTAGAAGATATGACTGATGCAGGTAATTGTATACTCAATAATACCTTAAAAATAAGAGAACATGCAAAATGAATCTAATAGCTGCTAAAAAAAAACACACACACACACAAAAAGACTGATTTAAGATGAATTTGAATTAGTAAAAAACATATGACAGTATTAATGGTATTTTTAAAAAAAACAATAGCCTGTTTACAGACACAGTAGCAGAAAATGTTCCAAGTGTGAGGAAAGAATTTAACACAGAGATAAATGAAGTGTGCAGAACCCTAAATTTCTGTGACTGGGAAAGAATTTTTCTACAACACATCATACTCAAAATCACAGATGTCCAATGCAGGACAGAATCTTAAAACATGTTAGAAAAATCAATAAATCACTTAAAAAGATAAACTCATTAAAATTATAGAAGATTTTCCAACACAAACCTTAATACCAGGAGAACTTGAAGTGAAATGTTTTACCCCCTAGAAGAGACTAACTTCCAAATAATACTATATATCCTCCAACATTATCTTTCAAAATTGATAGAAACATTACATTAAGAAATTCATAACCGGGGCCGGGGAGTTAGCTCAGTGGTTCCGGCGCCTGTCTTTCAAGCGCAAGGGCCCGGGTTCGATTCCCCGGTAACCACATAATAATACTGGGTGTGGAGACCCACACCCAGCAGCAACCAGTACCACATACCACAGTGCCGGGCGTGGTGGCTCACGCCTGTCATCCCAGCACTCGGGAGGCAGAGGCAGGAGGATTGCTGTGATGTGAGTTGGAGGCTGAGCTCAGGGCCAGCCTGAACCACAAAGTGAGACCCTGTCTCAAAAAACCTAAAAATAAATAAATAAAATAAAATAAAATTGAAGCAAAAAATTTAAAAAAAAAAAAAAGAAAGAAATTCATAACCACCAAGATAGTACTCCTGAAAATTCACAAAGATATTCAAAAAAGAAACAATGAAGCCAACAATGCCAAAAGTCTGAAAATAATACACTAAGTAGAGTGAGCACTTAAGCAGGGAGGGAAATGGAATCAACAACAGGAAAATAACAGTGACAAGAATAGACCAGTATCTTTCATTAATAACTATCAACATGAATAGTGTCAACTGTCCAATTAAAAGATGCAGATTGACATAATAGGTCAAAAAATAAAATACAACAGTTTATACTACATAAAAAACACATTTAACCCAAAAAAGAAATTCATGGATGAAAAAGTGAAAGGATGGAAAACAATATTCCATGCCACAGGAGCCCAAAACAAGTGGAGGTAGCTATCCAATTTTTAGACAAAGTGAACTTCAAGCCAAAACTGATCCGAAGAGGCAGAAAATACCAATATTATTGGTGAAGAGAAGAATTCAACAGGAAGCAATAACAGTTATAAACACATACGTACCAAACACAGGCAAAACCAACTTCATGAAACAAACACAAGTAGATATAAAAGATCAGATTAACATCAATACATCTATAATGAGAGGACTCAGTAATCCCACTTCACAAACTGATCAACCAAAGCATTGAACCACACTTTCAAACAAATGTATTTAATAAGTTTGTACAGTGTTCTTCCAACAAAAACAAAACACACATTCTCAGCAGCACATGAAACTTTCCTTTCTCTAAAATAAACAACATACTTGCTCATAAAGGATGCATAAATTGAGAATTCTCATTGTCAATTTTTATAATAATGTGTATATAAAATGTACTAATAAAATCATTTTTTAAAAAGATGCTTAATAACAAAGGAAATGAAATTATCTCATGTATATTATAGGGTCATAATGTAATAAAACTAGAAATCAATGGCAAAAAAATCTCAGAAATTGTGCAAACATATAGAGATTAAACAATCTCTTGAATAATTAATGGGTCACAGAAGAAATGAAGGAAGACATTAAACAATTCCTAGCATCAAATGATAAGACCAGAACAATATACCAGAACATAGGGGCACAATGAACACAGTCCTCATAAAGACGTTTATAGCTTTGAATGCCCACATCAAAAATGCAGAGCACAAATTAATAGCTTAATTATATACTTCAAGGTTCTGGAAAAACAAGAACTATCCAAAGAATAGATCAGAGATAAAATTGAAACTGAAAAACTATACAAAGAATTATTAAATCAAAGAGCAGTTTCTTCAAAAGAATAGACAAACTCTTAGCTAAGCTTACCAAATAAATAAATGAAAAGATCCAAATCAATGCAATTATAAATAAGAAACACAAAATCACAACAGACACAATGAAAATCCAGGATATTATTAGTAACTACTTTCAAAGCCTGTACTCTAGTCAAATGGAGAATCCTGAATAAATGGATAAATTCCTAGATATATGTAAATTACCAAAACTGAACCAAGAAGGTATAAAAACTCTCAATAATTCAATAACAGGCAATGATATTAAGGTAGTAATAATAATAATAATTTTTTAAAACTCCCAACTATGAAAAGCCCAGTACCCAATGGATTCACCACTGAATTCTACAAAAAAATATTCTGGGAAAGATCTAATGCTAATACCCCTCAAACTCTTTAGTGAAATTGAAAGGAAAGGAGTACTGATAAATTCATTCCTTGAAAAAAGCTTTATCTTGATTCCTAATTGACAAGGACTTACCTCAGAAAGAAAACTAAGAGCAGTCTCTTTAATGAATGTAAATATAAAGGTCCCCAACAAGATACTCTTATACAGAGTGCAACAAATCATTAAAAAGATCATATATCATGATACTTCATCCCATGGATACAAGGATAAATCAATATATACAGATCAATAAATGTAATATGCCACATCCATATAAGCAAGTACAAAAATCCAGTGATTATCAAAAGATGCAGAAAACATTTTCACAAAATTCAACATCCTTTCATGATCTTTAAAAAACCTAAAGAAAATATAATCACAAGACAGCACAGAAACAAAAAACAGCATGGCACTGGCACAAAATCAGATCTGTGGATCAATGGAACAAAATAGAGTGCAGAACCAACCCAAGCACATTCAGCTACCTGATATTTGCCAAAACATGCAAAAAGCTAGAGAAAAATAACCTTTTTAACAAACGATGATGGGACAACTCAAAATCGCTACATTTTGAAAGCAGCCCTCAAGTTCATCCATAGAAGAATGGGCGGGCATAGTTTACACAATCCTCTGCCATAAAGAAGGCTAAAATTGAGTTGTTTGTAGGAAAATAAATGCACCTTAAGACCAGGCTGTTAAGTGAAATAAATCAGACACACAAGCTTAACTATCACATGTTTTCTTTTATGTGAAACATCCAAAGCATAAATAATAAAAGGAAAAAAATAAAAAATAAGATAGTAACAAACAGGCAGTAGACCTTTTGCAAATGAAAGGGGACCAAGATATAGAAGAAAGGGAGAAGGAGCTAGGAGAAAGAGATGTAACAGAATTAAGACGTGTTACTACATGTACCAACTGTCCAAGCATGATGAGTGCAATAGTATATGCTGCAAACATATGCTAAAAAATAATTTTTTAAATGTCAGTGTTGTAAGTTTGAGAATGATGTGTTACACAAGCAGAGATACTGAAAATACAAATGATGCTGGTGTGGCTGCTTCAAGGAAACCTTGACAATAGCCATATATGTTTAACTGTTTGCCTGGTGTATTGGATACACGCAGTAAATTTTTTTAATTAATTAAAGAGCAAGTAATGCATGACAAAATGCATATTGGTTAAACTTAAAACCAAGAGTACTAGGGAACCACTAAGTTCTTGAATACTATACCACCAAAATTATGTAGAGAAACTTGTTGAGAAAGTCTATAGAACTGTGTGGTTTGTTCAGTGACCACATAGGCAAAATTTTCATTGTGGGGTGAAATCTCTACTCTAGTTTTCAATGCCTTCGTGCAAGAACTTAGCAGCTAAAGGAGTTTTCCAACTGGGGAAATGCCTGCCAGGACAACCATCTGCACTCTGTATCTTGATCCCCATTAAGGCTCTTTCATCCATCCCTATGCTTTTCTTTCACAGCCTTTGTTCTCTCATTCTGCACAGGAACTATCCTTTTCTTCCCTTTCTTTCCACTAGTAGTCTTGCCTTCCTCAGTAAGTCCTCTGGGGACTTCACAACCTCCACTGCAGTGGGCTTCCTTTAGACCCTTCTTCCTCCCAGCCTGAGATGCTCTATCCAATCTACATTATTCCCACAAATCAGTTCACTGTACAGGGCCACAAATATTTACCAAGTACTAGCAGCCTACATCAGTCAACACTAGGCTGCGTATGTAAAGACAAGAAGGATCCATTACACATACAACATTTCCATTAAAGATCAAAGTGCTCTGGACCAGTGTCTCTGTTTCCGCTGAATTCCTTCTGTGCCACACTCAAACTCCCCAACACTTCATTGTCTTATCCTTCAGGGTGGGTGTGGTCACAGAGGCTGTGATCACCAGCTTAAACTGTATCGCACAACACTCTGTGATAGCAAAAGTTTAAACAACAGCACATCCATCAAAAGGGCGTTTCACCAAAACTTCAACCTAGGAAAAGTCCTCTGCTCCTCCATCTATCTGATTACTACATTTGGAACTAACTTGAAATCTTAAAAGAAAACTGGCTTTCCTTTACTCTTTCACCAGTTCTCTTTCCCTTGCTCTGCTGGTCTCAGCTACTCTACCGGAGCTTCAGACTCATCTTTCCCTACATTTATACTTCGGGTATTTGTAAAGCAATATCCAGAATTTCATTGGGACTTCTGAAAATGCATTGTCTTCTATGCTACAGAAGGTCAGAGATGTCTGCCTCACTTCCTCAGCTTAGGATGCTGAGATGGGCACAGTCTGATTGCTCTGAGCAGTGATGGGATTACTGTGTCTGTCCACACTCCTGTATCCCCTTTGGGACTTAGGTGTCATCTCAGATGCCCATAGTCTCTACAGAGAGACTCAGGCCACATGAGAAAGTGCCACAACTCAGTTCCACGTGGGAACAGGCCATTAGCATGTGCTCATGCAGTGCCCACTCCACACTGGGGTACTTCAGCCTCCCTGTTCAGCTTCCAGAGTCTGGACCCCAACTCCTTTGTCAAGGTTGCTTTCTGTCACTGAATTACCTCCCAATTGCAAGTTAAAAACGGAACATTAAATCCGCCTGTTGAAACTGCCATTCCACAGTCTTACCATTTTAAGAATGGTTCTTCTGAACCAAGGATATAGCTCAGTGGCACTGCACCTGCCTAGCAAATGGAAGGTCTTGAGTTCAATCCCTGGTACCAAAAATAAAAACAAAACAAAACAAAAATGTTTCTTTAATTCTGTAAGTTCTCAAGCTAGAAATTTAGAATACAATTTTGTCGTCTTCCTTTCCCCTTCCTTCTCCCCAGTTTATTCTTCTTCAGCTCAGAATATCCAAGCTTCAAAGTATCACTTAGTCCATCTATTTCTTTCTTTTTTTTTTTTTTAAGGTTTTTTGAGACAGTGTCTCGCTTTGTGGTTCAGGCTGGCCCTGAGCTCAGCCTCAAACTCACATCACAGCAATCCTCCTGCCTCTGCCTCCCGAGTGCTGGGATTACAGGCATGAGCCACCACACCTGGCACTGGTCTGTGGTATTGGTTGCCGCTGGGGTGAGTCTCCACACCCAGTATTGTTATGTGGTTACCAGGGATTGAACCCGGGTCCTTGCGCTCGCAAGACAGGCACCAGAACCACTGAGCTATATCCCCGGCCCATTAGTCCATCTATTTCTGTCCTTTAGGGCCATAAACTTAACCAAGTCCACTATCATTTTTTCATCTCTCAACTGGGTCCAAACTGGTCTCATAGATTTCACACTTGTCCCCATCAGCCTATTCTCAACATTGAATCCAGAATGAGCCATCCAAAACCAGTCTGCAGACACCACCCCCTACTTAAAACTTTCCACGTTTGTGAATTTTTCATCTCTCCTTGCCAATCTTTCCTCAGTCTTCCCAAGTGTCTGGCATGCAGTCCTGACAGAAGTGGGCTGAGTACACTGACACAGGTTGGTTGACACTCATTCTTTGCCAGGCTGATGCCAGCCAGCATTCAAGTCTTAGCTTGAAATTCCTTCCCTGACCACCCTAATCTAAATTCAGAGCCTCCATCCCATTCCACACTTTTCCTTCACAGTCTGTGCCTGATATGATAATCACCTGTGTGATGCCCTGTTGAATATTTGCTCACTGCATTATAACCTCCAGGAGGGCAAAGGCCATGTGTTTCTTCATCCCCGTGTTTCTCTTTGGGACTTACAAGTCTGCCCTTCTGGGATCCACATTCTCAACAGGAAAATGCATCTATGAATGGGACTCATCAAATCATCAAGGCTTTGAGGTTTGGCAAGCTGCTAGGGAATGGCAAACTGTCCCAAGAGGGTTCCAGTTTCACAGAGATCACTGGCACTTTAAGAGTGCCAAAATCTGTCGACATGCTAGTCATTTAGTCATGAATACTGTGATTCTACTGGCTCCTCCTAAGGGATGACTGCACAGCCACGCCCTGCTAAGTAAGCAGTCGTGGCCTTGCCTTTCCAATCTATCCCATGCTCTGGACTTCTCTGTTTCAACTAAAATCTCTTACTACCATACCTTAGTTGACATATATGAAGAAAATCTTCCCTTACACAGATGGTTTGCAAAGGGAATATTTTAATAGCCATCTCAAATAACGAAGATAATGTTTGATACTATATCAAGACTAAAAGAGAGGAATGATGTGTTCTGAAAGGATAGTTGCAGTGTAGTATCTGAGATTATATTGGTCAATTTTTCATAATATGTTATATTTAAGTCACTGCATTATTTCATCTATGAATGATTATATAATTCTGGTTTATAACGCTGTTGGGAACCACCCTGTTTGGGAACTGCAAGGGCAAAATTGACCAGGACTTCCTGCCTACAGACGGACTTTGGATTTGACTCTTCATCTCTGGTAGCAACAGGGACTCAATGATCCCACATGCTGTGATGCTTCAGAGAAGAACTGCACCAGATCTCCCCCTTCTCAAGGACTATTGCTGACATCTGCCTTGCCCTGAGGGATCCTCATCTACATAATTTCTCTAGGACTATTGTTGGTGTGGCCCTGCCTTTCCGGGTATTTTGGAATATAGATAATAAAAGGTGTGGTAGGCTGGGGTCCAAAGTGCCCAGAGTAGCATGGATCGGACCCAAGGTCAGTTTTCTCTAAGTCTCATTTCTGCCTAATTATTAATTATTTCGCCGTGTGCCATGAACTCACAGGAGACTAGAACTTAATGAAAAAATTCTAGTTACATTCCCTTCCCCTGTTTACTACATAACACCATATCAAAAAAGTCACATTATTAATCACCAACAATCTCATCAGAAAAGCCTCTCGGTATTGAGAAGCTGTTTAGCTCATAATGAATCCTAATGTTTCTTGAACTTCAAATGTCATCATCAACACTATTGGTTATTTTCCTTGAAGTGATAGACTCACTCTATTCACTTTCAAGAAAATGTTAAAAATCATGGTTTCTCTATCAAAAAGCACAAACAAGCAAAATGACATTTATGGGAGAGGGAAAAAGCTAGTTCACTTGCACCTTATGTGGGGACTTTTCAGGGATTCATGCATACTTCTGTACGCAGTATAAGTGCTACACACACATTAAAAAGACATGCAATCAGGGGTGGAGTTTTTTAGGATTAATAATCTTTACTGCTTCATCAAGTTCTCCTTTTCACTAGAGTGCATGGTAGTGACAAAATACAGAGACAATGAGAACAGTTAGTAGCATTGTCTTGATGTATGCCAAGGTAGTAGTAGTTTTATTCATTGTTACTTTTGTGCCATTACTGCAGTGTCAACACAATGAAAAAGACAAAGGACCTTGTTTTCTTTGAGACAGGGTCTTGCTTTGTAGTTCAGGCTCACCCTGAACTCAGCCTCAAACTTACATCACAGCAATCCTTCTGTCTCTGCCTCCCAAGTGCTGGGATTACAGGCATGAGCCACCACACCAGGCACTGTGGTATGTGGTACTGATTGGTGCTGGGTGTGAGTCTCCACACCCAGTATTTTATGTGGTTAACCGGGGATCGAACCCGGGTCCTTATGCTTGCAAGACAGGCGCCGAAACCACTGAGCTAAATCCCTGGCCCGACAAAGGACCTCTTTGGGTTATCATGAGACTAATTTTAATGAGTCTCTCCTCTTAAGATGTCTTGGGGTCTTCTAGGGATTCATAAACCATGTTTTGAAAACTACTTGGACAACTAGATTCCCGCCTTGTAATCTTCAAACAGAAAAACTCAGAAACAGTGAGTATCCATGCCCAGCTTATTGACAAGTTTTCTTCGGTTATGTGTTACTTCTGTCTTAGTGCTTCCATGAATTTTTCTTTGTCATTGTCTTTTGTAATTTGGTGAAAATCTATCTAGATGTAAATCTCTTTACATTCACCCTACTTAGAGGGTTTTTAGCCTCCTTTATGTGCAAATTAATGCTTTTCATTAAATTTGGGGGGATTTTAGCCATTATTCCTTCACACTTTCTCTTACTCCTCTCCTGGAACTCTCCTTCTGCTTACGTGGGCATCAGTATGTTGCTCACAGATTCAGGTCTGAATTATCTGGAATAAGGACACATTTTGAGAATGAGTCTTTTCCAGGAAGCTACCAGGGAGGTCAAATAGGGCTCTGTAGGAATAGGGCTATGTAGGAGGGTTTCTGGAGAGTTTCAAGCCCACTCTGCCCTCTCCAGTGGCCACAAGGCTGTGGCTTCTCACACATAGTAGTGAGACTGCTGGTTTCCAAGCTTGTATGAGTAGCTGGAGAGAAAAAAATGGGAAAAGACAAGTTCAAATGCGTCCCAGAAAAATGTGCTATTCTTACTGATGTTCAACTATTTATGGAATAGATTAGTCTCAAATTCTTTTAAAGCTTTGATTAATTTGAAGAATTCTAGAAAAGTTGATTTTGACAGCTGTTCCAGAGTTCTTGCTGCTTTTATAAAGGGTACAACTTTCAGGGTCTGCACCACAGCATTCCGGAGTATTTTAAATTTCTTCAAACAGTCACTGAATGTCCCAGTGTTGGCTCTCTCTGAATGTTAAAGATGTAGAAATTAAGTCATGGCAAGCCAGAGTTACAAGAAAACAGAAACGTGAATGTGAAGAAGTAATCAGAAGCTATGAAGTAGACAAAAAGTAGAATATTTCTGGCTGAAGTTGTTTGTTCCTCCACATAGACAGTAGACTTACACTAAAAAAAGAATAAGAGAGAGAACTGGAAAAACACAAACTAGTACTAAGAGTGGGGTGAAGAGTAGATACCCGAAGTTGCTGAGTCTTTAGTGGCCAAACACTGGAGAAAAGACAAGATACGAACTTGCTGTCTATGTCCATTTTGCCACCTTTTAAGTCAAAACCATGTATCCCTTCCTGTTCTTGCTGAGACCTTTCAGCTTCTCCCAGGAGCCTTAAGATGAAATAAAATAATTTGAATGAGTTTCTGTTCCTTCTAACAAAAAAAAAAAAAAAAAGGCAAACAAAACAACCAGATAGAGAAAGGGAAGAGCATTGCAGGCACAAAACGCAGCATGTCATAACCAAGTCACTGAGCAGTCTGGAAAGCTTGAAATGATGAAAAACAGGAGCGGGAGTGAAGGCAAAATGTTGAGAAATAGGATAAAAGGAAGAGTAGGAAAGGTACTTTTTAGTGATAAAGGAGGTGCTGGAGGAGGCTAGAAGAGGTTTCTCGGGCAGTTTCTGTAGAGAGAGAGCAAAGTAAAGAAGCTAAGGTGATTTCTGTGGAAGAGCACAGAATGCACAGGTTCATACACGGAGCGGTCACAAATTGCCAGCTTCCTGCTCGGGGCTCCCTAAAACCCAGGGAAAACAGGCTGAAAGAGTCTTGTTTCTCTAAAATATTTAAAGATATTTTCAAAGTCTGGTCCCCAGGCCGGCAGCAGCACCGCCTGAGAACTTGTTAGAACCGCAGATTCTCGGCCCCCTCCTTCAGATCTACACAATCTGAGTTTTGATGGAGCAGCAGTCTGCGGCTTAACAGTCTCTCTAGATGATCTTGATGTACGCTAAAGAGCCACAGCTCTATAGGCGGAAAGAGTAGGCCTCTGTGCTGACCCTGTCTGGAGATGTCCGAGTAGAATCCGTGGGACGTACACAGAGCTAGGCAACGTGAGATGTTCCCCTGCTGTGCAGCCCACTTGGACGTGGTGCATACTGGAGGCACCTCAGTCCAGGTCAGAGAATCTCTTACGTACCATGGGCTAAGCTTGGAGAAAGAAACAGAGGAAGAATATTAAATACAGTTAGAGCAATGACCGGTGGCCCCCTCACTTAGTGGAGGGACTGAGAATACTCTAGATCCACATTGATATTCATTTTACTCTTTGTTTCTACCTTAGTTATCCAGGTGACTAAAACTAAATTGTGCTATCACTTAACCTTGGAAGCACAAGTGCGGAAGTATGCCTTCTCACAAGCCTGTGTGCTACATCCTCTTATCAGGCCCTGGATAGTCAGTCAGTCCACTAGAGTTAAAGGAGGAAAGGGCCTTGGTCAGTCTGGAGACTGTTCTACTTCCCCTCCAACCCAAATGACAGGTCTTTGTGTGAGGCCAACTTAGTTCCCTCCTTCAGCATCCTTGACCATGTGGCTTATTGGCACTCAACATTAGAAGCAATAATTGAGCTTATAGAGAAATGTTAAGTCTAAGTCTATCCCAGAACAATTAAATCAATATAGCTGGAAGTGAGACCAACACTGGTATTTTTATAAAATTGCCAGAATGATTTTCACATATAACCAGGGTTGAGGACATGAATGATTAAAGTTTTTGTATAAATCCCATATTCTTTCCCTGGTTTCTGGTGCTTAAGGGAGAGAAGGTCCCTTTGAATATTAGGTTTTGGGTTCTTGGGAAGGAGACCCACAAGACTTAATTTTCCCAGAGTATGATGTGATTTTTAAAAAAATGTTTGTATTAGTCTTTTTCTCATGACTATAGTGATGTATTTGACACAGGCTATTTTATCACCAGAAGAGCTTTTTTTATGCTCAAAGTTCTGGATTGAAGGGCCACATCTAGGAATGACCTTCTTGCCAACAAAGCCCAGAGGTGACTCACACAGTGAGAGACAGGGATCACACATGTGATCTAATGGTCTCCATAGGTAGATGGCACCCAAATATTTACCCTCATCTTCCATATCCCTTCTCTTGCCCTTTCCAGTCACCTAAGAGTTAGCCTGCCCCAAAGTAAGTACAATAGAACTCCTATGTTCCATATTAAATTGCTCTTAAACTGAGATATGTCTTACAATGGGCATGTATATTCCACATGATATTTTTATTGTCCAAAAAGTTATTAAATACGTGTGCACTTTATAATTGATGACATGTTAGAACCAAAGATGGTAAATATAAAACTTATATTCTTCATACCACCCAAAATTTGATTCATTTAAAATTAAAACCACCACAACCCACTGTCAAATCTCTCTCTGCTGGTGAAATCTTTTCTGTCCTCATCAAATACCACTTCTACCCACTTTCTGGCCCCTGCAGAATAAACTGTCTCTTTTCTTGAGCTCCCAGAGCTCTTTACCCAGGACGAGCCAGTACAAGTCAAATCATTCAGGCACCTATCTCCCTGCTCCACGGAGGCTCCCCAGAGCACAGGTCCAGTGCTATTTTTAAAAGTATATGGATTTGTTTAGATCAGGTATTGTATGACCCACAGACGTGGACACGACTGTTGTGAAGAAAGTTTTGCATTCTCAGTTGCCTGGGAGCAAAAAGTGTGACACCAGCACTGCACATGGAGCTCGTGTGGGGAAGTAGCAAGGACAGTCAGCGAGGCAGAGGGAGTGAGGGGGAAACTGGTAAAGAGCATTCCTGTGGTTTCTGTGGGAGAGAATAGGCCAGACAAGAGAAGCAGATTTAGGATTGACTAGTCTGAGTCATTTCCGTGGACTCAGGGCTAGATGGCTGTACTGGTTGTCTGATCCTGGCTGTGGGAGTTGGGATAAGGACAGGGGCTGTGAGTGTAGGAGTTCTGTCACAGATCAATAAAGGGGGTGCTTGGGGCATGAGCTTTGAACCAGCTGGCTCACCCAGGAAAGGCATACTGGCTGGCGAGGTGCTGGCTGCCCTGGTGGGGCAGTCTCTTCAGGATCAGCTCAGCCTCAAATGTCAGAAAACCAAAAATGCACTTGTCCTCAACATCCAATGGAGGATTCATCCCAAGGCCTCAGAAGATGCCAATACCTATGGATACTAAAACCCCTTATATAAAATGGCACAGTATTAGCATACACAGTAAGTATATTCATCGTCTTGACTTATTTAAATCCTCTCTAGATTAATTACAACCATGAGTACAATGTCAGTGCAATGTAAATAGTTGTTAGACTATACTATTAAGATGACCAGAAAAAAAAAAATCATATTCAGAACAGATATAAAATGTGTTTTCAAATATCTCCCATCCACAGATAGTTGAACCTGTGGGTATGGAATCTACAGATACAGAGACTTAACTGTACAGAAAATTAAAAACATGATTCAATACAAATGCCACTTCATTTAGCCCTTGTCTCCGACCCCCTATTCAGCCCTTGCCTCCTGCATACCGGGTATGCAGCAGATGTTCAGGGCTGCACCGCAAAAAGACCAGAGGAGAAACACAGAAAAGGCAGTCATATCTCTGGAGATGCCCAAGGGTAGGAGCAAGAAGTGTGGATCTGATATTCTCCACCCTGGACAGGCAGTGCACTGTGAGGCTACCGGGCCTGGCAGGAGCCCCAGGGCAGGAAAAGCATGCCAGCTCTGAAGAGCAGGTGTTTTGAGAGAGGGTCAGTTTGAGTAGGAAAGAAGGGAGACAGATGGGCGACGAGGGCTGCAGAGGCACACGGCCTCTTCTGCAAGGCTGAGCTGAGTCTGCAGTCATCCCCACGGGTCTACACAGTCCTGCCCCCTCCTCCTCCTGAGCTGCCATCACTGCCCTCTCTCCCGTTCAGCTCTTAAAAGCCTCAGACGCTTGGGATTCTGGCTGGCACTGCTGTTCTCACGCCCGGTACCTGACTCATCCCCTGCTCTCTCCTCCATCCTGGGCAATTTTCACTGTTCCCTGGCACTTGGGTGCTGCCCAGACCTTAGAATAAAAACTCACTTTCTTTCTCCTTCTGGAACAAAGGGAAGCTTTGCTTCCTCAGTGGACTTTTTGCCACATTCTCCATAATGTCCAGACTCAGAGGAACTGTAAATAATTCTCCTCTTGAGTGAATAGTGAGATCTTCATTTCAAGCCCAGAATGGTGGGAATTAACATTCACCCAGCAAACTGTAGTGCACCAAGATGCAGAGAGAAGCAATGAGCTTGCTGAGCACTTAAAGTTGGCTGTTCCACCACCAAATGCACACTTGACAGTGACAAAGTGCTCCTGTACATTTGCTGTCATCTTATAGTCACAACCCTGTGGGAGGAGGGGAGGTTGTTCCTATTTCATCCAGGTTGAAAGCTGAGGCTTAGAAAGATTAAGTAAGTTATCCAAAGCCAAGGCACAAACTGTGGGCCGTGGAGGGAAATGCTTGGGTCTCCACACTGCTGGGAGACACTGCTTCTGGGCTGTTGGGCTGAAGAGATTTTCTTGTCTTCGGTTAGGAGGCAGAAGGGAGGGGAAGAGTGTAAACTTTGGAGCTAGAAAAAGGTAGACATCGATTCTGCCCTCCGCTTCACTAGCTTTGTAAACTTGGTATGTTACTTAAGCTCTTTGAGCTTTCATTTCCTCATCTACACAAAGGGAAACAGACCACCACGCTTAGGGCTTTTGTGAATCAATTTAAACTGCATGCTTGGAATGACACCCGATAAAAAGGAACTGTCCAAAAAGCCCTGGACTCTTCTTCTCTTCAGCATAACGGGACAGTTCAGCCACGTGGACAAAGGTGACACATTCATTTTCAGAGCGAAGTTCAGCTTGGAACTAACTCCTTGCTAGTGGGGAGGCTTGAGCTGGGTAGAATCCTGAGGACCTTGCAACTCCGAGTGTGGGAGCATGAGTCAGGGTGTGAGACTTCTGGACATGGTGCACAGATGAAACTCCACATCTGGGAAGAGGATCACTTCAAAGCCCTTGAGGATCACTTGGAAATGACACTTTATGAACATTGGGATGTGCAGGGGCACCAGGAGTCTGGAGAGAAGCACACCAAGCTATCCCACGAGTCTGGCCAACTTGTAAGCCTTCTTGACTTACCCTTAATTAGCCCTTTCTGTCTTCACTTTTCTAAGACTTCATTAATTCTTTCTTGATGCCATTTTCATTCTGTGTCCTGAACATCAGAGGTAACAAACTCCATAAAATTGCTCTCAGCAGGAGAATCCTTGGTAAATTTTGCCATAAACTCCTTCCTACTTCAAAGGATGAGTGGCCACTCCAAGAGTCAGCAAACATGTCAGCCTTCACCCCAGTCATGACCTGACTGCACAATGTGCTGTTCCTGCCAATCTGTGCAGCCCTGACAGACATCTCTTCATTTACTCAGTTCCCTCCAGTTGGTATTTGCTCTTGAGGAAATTTGGCCTGGCCTCCTGAGATCTCCCATTAATAGACTGGATTTGCACTAGCTACTCCTACACTGCTGTCAGTTTAGCTGCTTTGCCAATTCATTTTCTTTCCAGCCTCCTGCTATACTTTCAACTTCCTACCCTCTGTGAGACTTAAAGGGCTTCTTCTCTTTGCTCAGAGGGACCAGTCCATAGTGATGAACCCGAGGAAGATTTGGAAGCCAAATCTCACCCAGCATCCCAGCACCTGTTCTGTTTCTAGTCTATCTCGTTCTTCTGATATCTTGGATCTTACTAACAGAAGAGAAAACAGGGTCCACCTTGCTCACAGGCCCTTAGGAAATTTCACTAACTTCTTGACACCTGGTAGAGTCTTCCAGATCATAGAAGGCTCAACCCCAGCTCTGAAGAGTACATTTTCCAAATATGCAGAGACAGTGGTATCTCAATTCATGTACACTTTTATTTGCAAATGATCTGATTCCCAAACAGAAGTGTTTGGAAAAATTTTGTTCTTGTTGGCAAACTGCGTCAGGGGACAAACACAGGTGTGGCTGCCTTTCTCACACGAACACAAATGTGGCTATCTTTTCCAAAATCATAGTTTGTAAACAGAGACACCACTACGTGTGTTAGATAGTAACACACTACGTGTGTTAGATAGCATCCACTTGCGCTGCTAACGGCACAGCTTCTACCAAAGTCCCTCTGAATATTGTCATAAGAACCACATTGTACAACTAGAAGTGGAGGTATTATTGGGAGAAAATCAAAGGACAGTTGAAATATCTTCTACCTTAGGGGACTGCTGTGAAGAGCCACAGTAGAGCAGTGATTGGAGGGTTTTAGGCTGTAGAGAGCAAATTGCTGGACTCAAATTCCAACTGTACCACTGATGAGCCGTGTAACTTGGGTAGATTCCTAATGTCTGTTTTCTCATCAGTAAACTAAAAATATTAATAGCAAAGATTAAAAGTATCAGTTTTTTAAAAGTGTCAGTACATATAAAGTGCATAAAACTGTGCCCAGCTCATATTAAGTGTTCAGGAAAAGAAGCTGTTTGCAGTCTCTTTGGGGTGTGTTAGTGTGCTTTTTGTTGCTGTAACAAAATACCTGGGACCAGTTAATTTACAGAAACAGATGTTTATTTGACTCAAGGTACTAGAGTCTGGGAAATCCAAGAGCACAGTGGGAGCATTGCTGGGCATCTCATGAGGACTCACCCTGGGTCATAAACACGGCAGAGGGTATTATATGGCAAGCAGATCAAGAGCGCGAGCCTGTGTCTCCCTTCTTCTTCATCTCTTTCTTCTTCCTCCCCTTTCTCCTCCTCCTCCTCCTCCTCCTCCCTCTTCACCACTCTCTTCTCTTACAAGGAAGTGAACCCAAAATCTCAAACTTAGCTACATCCCTAGTTTTTTCATAAGTTTCTATTTTGAAACAGGGGTCTTGTAAATTTCTCAGGCTGGCTGCAAACCTGCTACCCGCCTGCCTCAGCCTCCAAAGTAACTGGGATTACAGGCTTGCAGCATAGTGAGCTTTTTTCTTTTCTTATAAAGCCACTAGTGCAGTCATTGGTTCCCTACACTCATCACTTCATCCAACCTTACTTATGCTCCAGGGGCCACCCCTAAGCACCATTTACAGATGAATTTGGGAATCCTTTCTGACATACTCACTTTGGGAAGACACCATCGAACCATGGCACAGAATTTTTATACTTTGTATAAGTTTCACAGAAGTGTTCAAGAAGGAATTTCTGGGTGGATATAAGGTCTTTCAGTATCTTGGCATCAGGAAATTTTTCATGAACTTTCCAGTATCCGTAATCACAGATCAGACAAGTACTGCAAATACAGAACTATCACATACTCTATAAGAATCAACTAGGTGTGATGGCACATGCTTATAATCCTGGCACGTGGGCGTCTGAGGCAGGAGGACTGCTGAGAGTTCCAAGGTAGTCTGAACTACATAGTGAGTTCAAGGCCAGCCTAAACCATATAGTGAGACCCTGTTTCAAAGACAAAAAAAAAGGAATGAGGGACCCAGTGTAGCCATATTCCTTTCCTGCCAGTTTTAATAAAATACCCCTCAGTACCACATTCATAAGATCTACCACACTGAAGGCCAGCTGCTTTCTCACCAAGGAATGACTGACACAAATATAAGTCACATAATATCCTTCACTTGTTTTTGCAGCAGTGAGGTTCAAGCCCATAGCTTCCCACATGCTAGCCTACACTCCACCCCAAGCCATATTTCTAATTCTTTCATTCCTAAAGTAGGCATAGTCTCATTTACCCTATTTCCACAGGAGATTTGGCATTTCTAAATAACTTGATTTAAATGTTATTTAGAAATATGTTTTAACCATCTACCTTGGATGTCCAGTCTTTTAGCTCACCTGGCTTCACTGAGTAAAAAGAAATTGGCTTGGGCCACAAATAAAATATATAATGTAGTTAGTGTATATTAGTAACCAAAATTCCTTTTTATATATTCTTACTATAACATTTTTTTAAAAGGGTAAGCAGTACATGGCCATGGACCATAATGGGACCATAGTGAAAATGTATTATATATCCACTTTTGATACATAGAGACCACCAGATTATTAATTTCAGATACCAAAAGTCATGGTTTATCTAGATGCCTGATTAAAAAAAAAAAAAAAACCTCTCATGCAGTCATAGGTGGGGAGTTTCTAAGGCAGTTGGCTTAGCTATGTGATGGGGGTTAAAGATGTGATGCTGAGATTAAGAGTGCGATGCTAGGATTAAGGGTATCTATGCTGGGCGTGAGTAGTAAAGAAGCGTAGAAAGAAGCTGCATTACCATCTCCTGCCTGCTTGCTATGGACTGTTTCTCCTCTGCAATGCCCCTTACTGTGCCAACCAGCCTTAAAGCCAGCCAACTATAAACTGAAACTTCTACAAACTTTGAGCTAAAATAAACCTTTCCTCATTTAACTTCAAGTGTTGAGTATGTTGTCATTGTAACAAGAAAAGTAACTAAGACACTAAGTTAATTCATATTAATGCAGACCTCTGAATGTTTTCCTTTTTTAATTAAAAGTGTCCTGAAATTAAGAGTCAAGCTGTGAATAATCCATTTGTCTTTTGAAACTACTTTAACTGTAAAAACCAGAATTTCTTGGTGCTATGCAACAAAAACCAAAATCTGGAAGTAAACTGGGCACTGAAGCTTATAAAATTCTGAAATTTGATTCACAGTTCCTAATTTCAAGTTCTTATACTCATCAAAACATCATTATTCTCATTGATACAAAGTAGGTATCTCCAATTAGGGAGCAAATGTATGCTAATAAAATATTACCTTTACCTCTTATCTATATAAGGGTTCCAAATAAAGATTTTATTTCTCAGAGACATTTGAGATCCCTCTATAATTGCTGTAATGGTCTTCCAGCATCCCCTGCCCTTCCTCATGCCTCTCACAGAGTAGGCTTTGCATTTTAAAACTGTAACGGATTCTCTTCCAATTTGTCATTCTCACAAGACAAAGTGAGGACCCCTCAGCTTGGCGGGCAAGGCCATGGCCATCTGACCTCCACACTCTTCCCTGTGGTCAGTTCCCATTCTGGCCACATGGACTTGCTTGCTACTTCCCTGGCTCAAAATGTCCTCCTTCTCTCTTTTCCTCCCAGACATATCCCAGCAGCCCAACCTGGTTCTCATATTCATCAGTCAAGGCCCAACTCATGCAGAATCTCCTTCAAAGCAGCCCCAAGACTCATCCATGTTCCCTGGCACTGTCTCCTGGCACCATTCTAAAATTACTGGTGTATGTCTCCAAGTTTCCCACCTGACTGTGAGCTCCTACTGAAATGATGAGATACTGACCTGTACATTCTGGTACACAAAGGTGTTCAACAAAGGAGGGAAGATGGAGGAAATGAAGCAGGGCTAATGTAAGAAAAGAAGACTTACAAGAGGACAGGACAACACCGCCTCTCATGTCAGACCTGGGCACCTCCCAGGTCAATAAGCTGCTCTTCCAGAAAAAGCTACCAAAAAAAGTTGAACTCCCTGTGTGATAATGCTGTTCCCTGCTTCTTCCCAATAATATCTTTGCTTTCATCTTAGAGTCATAATGATATGTGGTAGCAATTGAGGAAACAGACCTAGAGGTACAAAGTAACGGGTCAAGGTTAGAACCCAAGATTTTAGCAAAGACCTGAGCTATGACTTCTAAAGGCCCCACTTACCTGCCATTGAGTAGTGTGGGTATGTGTGTGCAAGTGCATACTTCTGGGCAGAGATACTATGACACAGGGAGAAAAATTAGTCTTTTTCAAACAATTCATGCAAGGCTAGCTGTATCATGAATTAGAAGCATCATTTTGCATTGGGCTTTTTAATTCTGTAAAAATATGTTGATATAAAACATACTTTTGAGGATACAATTGAAGCATCATGTGACTCTGCTGGTTTACTAAAAACTTTACCTGCTGACCGCAAGTGAGAAATATACCATGTTGATCGTCTTTTGTGAGCAAACGTCTTTTAGAAGAGTCAATATTTGTGCTCTTTAGTGAATACCAAATACAGGCACTTTTCAGTGGCTTTTCTATGATTTGAATATGTCCCAAAAAAACCCGGTGCTGGAAAAGAAACTGAATCCCCAATGTAAAAGTGTCAGGTTCCACCTTTGCGAATGGAAAAATGACTAGAAAGAAAGGGTGCTGATTCTTGCAGTTCCATCTCTGGCTTTTCACACCCTCTTGCCCTCTCACTGTCTATCGTGGGATGTCTCAGTAAAGAAGGCCTTACTAGACTCAACCCCTCCAACTTGGACTTTGCTCTCTGTAAGCCCATGAACCAAATAAATTTCTGTTCTTATAAATTACTCAGTCTCATGTATTCTGATACACCAGTACAAAGTGGACTAAGACGGTCTTCCTGTCTATTACATAAGCAAGGGATATATTATACATTCCTGTGATATAAAGGAGAAAAGAGGAACTCGGCAAAGTCTAGCGACTTAGCTTCATCTGCTAACAAGAGATGAGGTTGTTTTGACTTGTGTCCAGATGTTTCTTAAAGCCTTAGGTGGTCATAGATGGGATTTTTAGGGATGGGTAAATCTAGAGTGTGTGATTTGTGGTATAATGTTAAGATTAAGGATGAAAAATTATTAAATTCATCTATTGAGTCATTTAGTGCCACCCTAATCTCAGTACCCTAGATATAAAAGACAAGAAGAAGTTTGTCTTGTGTCTTATTTTGTTACCTTCTGTCCACCACACAGTTTCTCCTCTGTAATGCCTATCTGCCATGCTCTCTTAGAGCCAGCTGATTATAGACTAAAACCTCTACCAACTGTGAGCTAATAAATCCTTCCCCCTTTAACTTTGAGTGTTAGATATCTTGTCTCAGCAATGAAAAAAATGTAAATAAGACAAATTTGGTACCTAGGGTGGGGCTGTTGCTGTGACTATAATTGATCCTGTGGTTCAAAAACCTCAAGTCTTGCTTGTAGTTTTAAAAGGTTCAGAAATGCCAGCTTAAAGAAGACCTAGAATACCTTAGGCTATACTTGGTGGGAGGGTCTGATGAGAGCTCAAAAGACCAGAACACTGACAAAAAATGTTACTGGTAAAGTCCAGGCTTGACAAGGTTCTGTTGGGGAGAAAGACTTCACTGGTGGTTAGACCTCAGAGCATGTGTGCTATGCCTTAGCAAAAAGTGTCTCTGCATTTTACTCTGCCCAAAGACTGCCTGAGACTGAGATTGAGGGGTGGACTATTTTAATCTGACAGTAAAAATGTCAAGGCAATTTAAGGCTGAGGCCACAAAACTGCTGCTTTGGGGGCTTTTAGCCAGATCTGTGCTAAAAATCAAGAGCAAAGAGCCTATCAAAATGATTCAAGCCAGGCGTGGTGGCTCATGCCTGTAATCCCAGCACTCGGGAGGCAGAAGCAGGAGGACTGCTGTGATGTGAGTTTGAGGCTGAGATCAGGACCAGCCTGAACTACAAAGCAAGACCCTTTCTCAAAAACCCTAAAAAAAAAAAAAAAAAAAAAAATGATTCAAAACATTTGAAGTCTGACTAAAAAGAAAGCACCAGTAAAGCTGTAGACTGCAAAGATAGAGCAAAGGAGCTCTTATTTGCTAAAAAGAAACAACAAAAAATTAATGACCACAGGGAGTCACACAAAAACAGCCCTACTCCACTATTTTCAGCCTCAAAATTACAAAAGTAAAAAACTTTAAAATGAGAATCCCATGTTCCAGACTGGCAGCTGGAAGTTTTTCCTCCAGATTTAGTTCATAGGTACTGGACCCCTACAGCCAAGAGAGAAAGAAGCCTGCCTGGCTACTACTCCACCTGATGACAAACCTTGGCATCATCCACATTCAAGAGGCAAGAGTTACGGAGTCAGGCTTCCGTTCCGATTTCAGAAAAAGGCCTTGAGAGGCCAGACAGTGTGCCCACGAGAAGGCAATGTGTAAAGCTGGGAGTGTAAAGCCAAAGGTGCAGGAGAGACCCCAAAAGTTTTTAAGAAGCCAAGAATGTAGAGCATCTGAGAAAAACTTCCAGGAAGGTACAGAGCCAACCCAAGAGAAAAGCCATAAAAGTCACCTTTCCAGCAGTGCATTAGGGGCAAAGCCTTACAAGCTCTTCATAAGTTGCTGCATATTACTTCCAATAATATATGGGCAAGGACAAGACTTAATGATTTCTCTGCTAGATACTAGATTTGCTTTAGTCTCATTTATTTATATCCCCATATTTATACTTTTTAAAATGGTAACATCTATCTTGTGCGATTAAATGTTAAAAGCGTTTAACTTCTTTTCAATTTGTACAAGGGCTTGAAGCTAAGAGTTTGCCTTAAATCTCAGAAGAGACTTTAGCCTTAGACTTCTCAGCAATGCTAAAACTGTTCAGACTTCAGTAACTCTTAGAGGTAGACTAAATGCCTTTTGCACAAAGGGATATGCACGGGTCTTGGAGGGACCAGAGGCAAGATGTTATGGCTTGTGTCTAGATGCCCTCTCAAAGTTTCATGCAGTTATAGATGGGGCTTTTTCAGAGGAGGCTAAATATAGAATGTGTGATTAATTAATGGTGCAGATTAATGGCTAAGCTTAATGCCTAAAATTAATGGTGCCAAGATGAAGGATGGGTGATTACTTAATCAGTTCACTAATTGGTTTGGCGCCAACCTAATCCCAGTAGCCTAAATCCAATATAAGAGACAAAAAGAGGCTTGTCTTGTCCCATACTTACTTTACTACCTTCTGACCCCATAAACTGTTTCTTTCCATCAATGCCTGCCTGCCGTGCCACCTGCCGTGGAGCCAGCTGATTATAGACTAAAGCTGTACAAACTGTGAGCTAAATAAATCTTTCTCCTTTTAACTTTGAGTGTTAGATATTTTATCTCAGAGACAAAAATAGTAGCTAAGACAGGGGTCTGGATTAGAATACAAGCTTCCAAGCTCCTGGGAAAGTACCCTCTCTCCTCCTTGCTCCGGCCCTCCTGAAGGCCCACACATGGAGCAGCTAGTCCCTGAGCTCATGCTGCGCATCCAGCCTGTACCCACAGTTTGCCCTCACCAGCATCTCCTATGGCAATTTAGTTTAGTTCAGATCGCTTCAAAATGCATGTGGATTAAATCTTAGCTCCTCTCCCACAGCCATTCCTTGACCCTACACATCCATTTTTCCTAATTAGTTTTGACTTACCTTGGTTTCTAGTGAAGTCTGCTCTGTGAGCTGTTTGTGATGTAATCTATTTGTGTGTTAAATTTTTTTTCTTAAGCTCTATCCCATTTAAATTCTGGAGGCCTTGTAAGTGGAATCACACTGAACCAATTTGGGTATTTTTGCACTGAAAATGAGACCAGGGACCACTTCAGGGCCTGAGCTGATGCGGAGATGGGGCTTTTTGAAATGTGATGAGGGAGGGTTCATGGTACTTTAGGGGACTGGAACTCATAGGAAAGAGGGCTGTTTCTCTCATCTTAACTTTATGTCTCACTCACTAAGCAGGAATAAAAATCAGCCCTTATGGAGACCACAGCAGATAAGCCCTCCCTCCTTCCACAGGGCCCTGTTCTGTTCTGCCAGGAGCAGACTTTCTGTCAGCCTGACAGCCATGGCACCTTAAATCATACACCTGAAGGCTTCACTCGCTTCACCCTGGTCCTGACCCTGCTTATCCTTCTGACTAGATGCTCCCTAAAAGGAGACATTCACAGGGCTGAGGCCATGTGTCCACCCAGAGTCCAGGACTCCCCTTTCAGATCGCAGGATTCAACCAGCTTTGCTCCCAGAAGCTGCACAGACATCTCTGCCGCGAGCATGTGCAGGTGGTAATGCACAGCCAAGCAGGACAGAGTCCGCACGCCGTGCAGAAGACCCTGTGTAGGGCCTGGCTCGCTGGGGGGGAGGAAGGATGGCCACAAACCAGCACTCACCCCTCACCATGCTCCAGGGCAAAAATCCAAGGAAGTGGGAATTTGAAATCTAAATCTAGCCTTCTGTTTTAGTCAGCTTTTTCTCTCTTGAACACCATACCTGACACTCACAATTTTTTAAAAGAGAGGTTTCATTTCCCTCAGTTTCAAGAGACTCAGTCCATGGTCATCAAGCTCCAAGGCAGGAGCATCATGGGGGTGGTGCTTGGCAGAGGAAAGCTGTTTAGTTCATAGCAACTGGGAAGGAGAGCAGAACAGAGCCAGAGAAGAGAGGACCAGAGATCAGATGCTGCACCCGAAATTGCACCTTCATCACCCGTCCAGACGCACCCGGAAGTGTGCTTTACTAACACTGTGGGTGGCTCCTAAACCGATCAAGCTGACAGTTACCAGTAAGCATAACTGTCACACTTCCCATATCCCTACAAGTGTGTATTTGTTATGGCAGGAGGATAAAACATTTTAAACTTTAAAACGTGTTCGCTTAATAAATCAATTTTATACCACACAGAGACCATGAGCCTCCATCGATGCTCTTACCTCAGACCTCATAAATATGAAATATCTTGAAAGTAGATAATTTAAAAATCAGAACAACACATTCTTGTCTAAGGTCACTGTGATTAATTCTTTCTTCTTCTTTGTGGTTGTTCCTACCAACTAGTGTTCAGGCTTTGCGTGACTGTATGCATATGGCAGAGATGCAGGTCATCCTTGAAAGATAAGTCCATTTGGGGTGAGGAAGAAGTATAGTACTCTGCATGAGAATTTCTTTTTTTTTTTTTAATTTTTTTTAAGGTTTTTTGAGACAGGGTCTCACTTTTGTGGTTCAGGCTGGCCCTGAGCTCAGCCTCAAACTCACATCACAGCAATCCTCCTGTCTCTGCCTCCCGAGTGCTGGGATTACAGGCGTGAGCCACCACGCCCGGCACTGTGGTATGTGGTACTGGTTGCTGCTAGGGTGAGTCTCCACACCCAGTATAGGTATGTGGTTACCGGGGAATCGAACCCGGGTCCTTGCGCGTGCAAGACAGACGCCGGAACCACTGAGCTAACTCCCCGGCCCTGCATGAGAATTTCTTGACATTGGCTCTATAAGTGCTGGCTAATGATGGTGACCCTGGTCATGGGAACTGTGGGAACTGGCTGGAATGAGATGTCCTCTGTCAGAGGGGACGTGTTCTGCACAGCCCCACCCCAATCTCTCCCCAGCCTCCTCAATTTCCTCCCCTCCCCCCTCTTGTTTTGAGCTTTTCCAGTCACACACACATGCACACATGCATGCAAACACACTAACACACAGAACCACCTTTCCGGGGGCCTTCCCAGTCCCTCACAGTTTCCACTCTTCTGCTACCTCCCACCATTAGTTTGGTCCATTGAGACTGTCTTTGTCCACACTTTTAGTGGCCTCAGGAAAAGTGCGATGTCACTAAAACATAGATTCTATAGCCTTAAATATACATGAAAAAGTCCTCCTGGGCTCGTCCACAATCAGTCCATCTCCAAAGTTCTAACTCCCAGGTTCAGGCCAGATCTATCCAGCCCCAGCCAAGATCAAAACAAAAGTCATCCCTGGATTTGCTTATGCAGCCTGTGAGTGGTAAATAAGGAGTCCCCACTAATGCCATGGATTTTAGGTACCCTCAGACCCCAACTTCCTGCTAGATCTGCTAGCTCCAAACCTTCCTCACTCTTCCAGGAACAAGGTGGGGACACTCTGGCCTTCGAGGGCTGCCAAGCTGGCCTGAATCTACTCCTCCAAGCCTCACCTTAAGTGCCACTGAGAGCCGCTGCAGAGAGACCGCACCAGCACCCCACCACCTGCTCTACATGGACCCACTGCACACACACGGGGCTCTCTGCTGAGACATCAGAACAGTAAATCTTCGCTCATTGTTTTATTCATGCTTTCACCTCTGCAGACGGTGCTAAGGAAAAACAAACCACAAAATCCCTGTGGGCTCTGGCACTCTGGCGTTCTCTGTTTTGTTCCCCTCTGATTACCTCTGGGAGGCAGAAGCAAGGAGAAAAAGGCTCATCCACTTCCATGCGGGTGGAAGGCCCCTTCCTCTTCTTCCTTCTGAGTGGGATCAACCTCTCTCAGCCAGCACCTGTTGCATGCCGAGCCCCATACCAGGTCCTGGGACCCAGAAATCCATGAGTCCTGGGGAAACTGGAAAATCCGTGTTCATAGTTTGCTAGAGAGACATTATTTCTGCTCCACCTTATTGTCTTTCAATTGCTAGAAGGCTTCTAGGCCCAGGATGGCCAGCTCTTTGCTCAGCATATCAGGTGAAGTGAAATCAGATGTCCTGGCTACAAAGGACATAAAGAAGAGTCAGCCAGGTGAGCTAAGACTCTGATGATGAAGGTCTCCTCTGCAAAGGGTGCAGAGCCAATTTTGCAAATCAGCCCAGACCTTGGGGCCTCCTGGGACCTGCTTCCTGCACTTCCCTGCCCCAGGGAAGACTAACGATGCTTGATACCACTAAAGGAGGCTGGAAAATTCTCTGGATTTTACAGAAGAAAGGCAAAAGTCTTAGCATGACCCACTGGCTCTGCCCAGAGATGAAGGGTTTCCAGGATATGGGCTTTTGGGAAATAAAATCAGGATAGCCGTGGATGAACTTGTAGGATGGGTCACTCTAAAAAAAGATCCTCACTGCCTAAGCCTGGCAAGTGGCTGCGTCCAGAGAAGGACCTGGATGCCAGCTGTCTGCTAGCAGCTTTTCTAGCTCAAACCTTTCTTCACCATTCTACCTCATGCATGAGGGAAGGCTGGAAGATAGAAGTGATTCTTGAGGCCAAGCTGAGAGCTATTAAGACAAATGGAAGAGAAAAATGTCTGTGGTCTTTCTGGTAGGGAGGAATTCCTTCAACTGTCTTTGGAGAACTAGTATCCAAAAAATCCTACACAGGAAGTGAGCCAGGCAGGTCAACAGGCTGAGCTGTCCTCGAACCCTTGTGCAGGTTACAGACGCTGGGCAGAAGAGGACAGAAGAGTTGTCTTTAAAATCTTTTGCCTGGTACCTGTGCTTCCTGGGAACCTAGAGGACAAACTTAGAGGCTGAGCAGCCTTGGGATGCTTCGAAGAATAAACAAGGGATTTCTTAGGTCTGTCCAGGCAAAGGCTGTTCTCAAAGGTTATGCTAGAAGCTGTGAGCAGACACGCCAAGAGACAATGGAGGCCAAGATGAAGCAGTCTGATAAAGCAGACTTCACAAAGCAGGACTTAAATATAAAGTTCTCCTCTGGTAGTGTGTTCCTTTCTTGAATTCACCACCCTCTCCCCTGTAGCTGTCACTCTTTGTTCCGGTACAGATAAAATTGGCAATTACGTCCTGTGAATAAAATGTATGTCATATTGTTCTCACAAAATTCAGAACTGTGTCTTCTTTCAAGGCTGCATTACAAAACTGTTTGCCTTTATCCTGTTTCATATCAACTCGCTCACTGCATCACTAGAAAGACCTTCTTCCCCTTTGACAAATTGTATAAAACTAGAATCTTTTCTTTGTTTATTGCTCTTCCATTAGACAGGAGCCTGCTGAAGCGGTGTTCACCCGAAATAAAGTCCTTCTGAGTCCACTGGTCTCTCTGTCTCTTAGAATCCTACCACACTCATGGAGACCACTTTGCTCAGACTCCTAATTTGATAGGCAAGAGACCAGTGTCTAGGAAGCCTGTGTCACTCGCCCAGGAGAGCTCAGTCTCTTGTGGCTGAGAGCCAGCAGTGACTCCACTGCCAATCGGTGTCCCCAGTATCATATGCCACAGCCAGAGGTTCTCTGGAAGGGAGGACGTTCCAAAAGGAGAAAGAGCCCAGCCCTGGGGCACATCTCTGCCTTGCTGGAGTCACTGCGCTGTTCTGAGAGAGACACATTAGTGGAGAGACGTTTCTCTCCATCTGGGTTGGCTCCCTGCTTGGTCCACTCTTACACCCACCGCAGCAGGAAATGCTCCAAGTTTCCCCATTCCAGGGCAGATCTTTTCCCACCTCTGCCTTTCCAAGCTGTAGAGGATTGAGTAAGATCAGTCTCAGGCCTCGGGAGTGGGAAACCACCCTTCCTTACTTCCAAGGAGCCTGCTTGGAGGTGGAAGGATTTAAAACATGGTTTGAAGAGTTCAGTAGGAACCAGTAGATCTGAGAGTTTGGTTTGTTTGATACGGACATAGAAAGGGGCCAGGCCTGGATGCCAAGGAAGGCTTGGGGGAGGGGAGGGTGAAAGTGAGCTCCTCACTGAGCTGCTAGGAAGCAGCAGGAGGGACTTAAGTACATGGCTAAGAGAGGGGAAAGGGAAAAAAATGAACAACAAAATAACAAAAGGATGTTGGAAGACACCTTCTGACAGCTACTACCACCACTTTTACACTGATGACGTTGTAGTTTGTCCTGTTGTGGGGAAGCCCTTTACCTTCCTAAAGAACAGGAAGGCCTGAGGGTTGTCCCTAGGTGATGGCAAGGCTGTTCCCTTGTTCCTGCAACACTTCTGGGAAAAGCAGTATCCACAGAAGGTGTCACAAGAGGAAAGAGCCTTCCCCACCCCACCCTTATGACATCCTTGAGACCACGAGTATGGAGAAGAAAGGAAGGAGATGGTAGCCAGGAGCCACCCTCTGGGGAAGCCTCAGAAGGCTCCGAAGACCTGCCAGGGAGGCAGGGTGCTGAATCCCCGGGGAGGGTACAGATTTCCCACATACATAAAAAGTCCTGATCTTTTCCCAATAGGCCCTTGGAGCTCCCTTAGCAGCTGATACCTCCCTATTCAGTTTCATGCTTTTTGTGAATAATTCTCATCGCTCCAATAAAATAGTCAGCTTCTCTACTTCTAAATCCCCACAGAGCTCAGCACAGCAGGGCACTCAGCTGGCCCTCATGCATACTTCTCTGGACCTGGGTCCTCCCACACTCTGTGCCACCACCTCCATCCCTGCACTCGGGCAGCAGCGCAGGGGATGGAGCCAGCGGGCCACTCACTGCACTTTGCCACCTGGGAGCTGTCCTCCATGCTCCCACAGGAAACTGGGGAGCTTCAGAGCTACAAATCTGAATGGCAAAGCCAGAGGGAGGAATTGCTGTTAGCAAATTCTAATCAGCCAAGTCTGCACAGTTCTCCTGGGAAAGGCAGCCATTTGTAAGGTTTAAGTCAGATCTTGCATCTAAGGGGAAAGTAAAAGTTTCTGAAAATATTTCCTGAGAAGGGTCTCTGGCAGGAGCCTTTTAATTTCCTGGGTTTCTGTTACCTCACATGTATTTTCTATCTTGAAGACTTACTTTTGTAAGTTTTTGAATCAGAAAAAATGACACACTCCTGAGGAAGTTGGGTGGAGTGCTGACAACACGACGTCAAGGCCCCTGCCACATGGCACGGGGGACAGCTACTGTCAGGCTTGGCAGGCCCTTCCCGCGCCATGCAAAGCCACCATCGGTCCCAGTCACAGAAGTCTTCCGGCTCATCGTGAAAGTAGTCCCACTTGTCCTCCATCAGCTCGTCATCCCCAGCTGCAGCAGAAGCATAAGCAGCATCTCGCCCAGCTCTGAGTGATAGCCTCCTCCTTGTTGTTGTCAGACGGGCTGCTTTCTCTCTCCTTGGTGAGCTCCTAGAGTGGTTCCTCCCAGTATCTGCTTGATGTTCTTACTTCCTGCCACAGTGGCTCCTCCCCAGGCCCAAACAGTTCCCTCCAAATGGGCGCTCCCACGGCCTTTATTAAAGTACCAGCATGACTTTTGCCCGTGGCCTCCTGGTATTTCTGAACGAGTTTCTGCTTCACTCCTTTCTCTTCCACCCCGTATTCACCTTGGAATGACAAAGGCAGATATAATCAGCCAGGACCTTGCTCTCAAACTGCTCAGCATTCCTCCACTCTCAGATACACTTGAGATGGCTGGTGTTGGAGAGGACACCAAGGCGGTATTCACTGGGATTGGCTTCTGGTACACACACCCGTGCAGATGCCACACACCATGCCCCTGCAGTGCTGCGTGGCAAAGCACAGCTCCATGTCCTTGCGGGCCTTGATGCTGGGACTTCTGGGCTGCATCTACCAGGTGCAGGAGCTATAGCCCTCACAGGCCACAGGCCTCAACATGCAGATACGCACAGTTCTCCGAGCAACAGGACTCTCCCCAGCAGTGTAGGGGCAAAGCTGCTTCTTGGTCTTCACCAAGGCCGGCTCCATCTTGGACTCTGCCATGGGCACCAGCCCTGCAGCCGGTCTCCATGCAGACAGGAGCTGTGCGGCTGCAGTTGGGCCGGGCCACACAAACTCGATGGTGGTCCCCAGTCCTCGGACATTGTGCCTACATCTGGTAGTTCATATATCCAGACTCAGCTTCACCCATATTTGTCCTCACAAGTGGTCCAGCACTGGAGGAGAAACTTGAGGCAGCGGCAAGGCATGGTGTTGCAGTTTGATCCGCAGCAGCTGCTCCTTCCTGCTTCAGTGGTTGCTACGTTCGAGTCTGTAGCAGTCACCACACACGGTACCCTCGCCAGAAGTACCTGCACACTAGGCCGTAGGGACTGGCAGGGGTCACACCTGTAGTGACCATTATCTCCTTCCTCACACCCTCCATGCATGAAATACCTGGTTTTTGCTTCTTTCCAGGTTGTTCTGAGGCAACTTGCTTTTTCCTATTTAAGCACATGTCAGCTTCACTGTCAGAAGAGCTTGCAGGAAGAAATCCCTTTGAGTTAGCCCTTGACCCTCACCTGCAGCCCACAGCCTCTTGCTTCCTCAAGTCTCCCACGCTGATTTTTACATAGGGAAGAGGAGCTGGGTGTAGTGTTACATGCCTATAATCCCTGCACTTGGGAGGCTCAGTCAGGAGGATCACAAGTTTAAATTTGGTAATTTAATAGGGTTAATGCATTATTGCAGCCAGGCCCAGTGACCTAAACAAACAGCTTGCTGCTCTGCACTTCCGTGCCATGCTGACCATCTCACTTGTCCCATGTTTGAGATAAGGAGGCGTGGACTTGGAGCAAAAAGACCACATTCACGTCCTGGCTCTGGTGATTGTTAGTTGAGTGGTCCTGAGTGAGTCGATTGATCTCTCCAAACTAGTCTCTCTTGTCTTTGAAAGGGGGGCCAATAATAACAATACCTTCATCCTTGAGATATGGGGAGGCTCCATGCATGAGCAGGTTTTGTAACCTGTAGAGTACACTCAAGTTGTTAATTACAGAAAGAGGTCATAGTGTCAACAGCACTAACAACAGCACCTCCTTTTAAACAAGTAAGTCACCCGTGGCTGATGTCAGGCACAAAAAAAGAAAAAAACAATCATAGCTGATAGATTTGTTGTTAACTCTTCTTTGCCCGTAGGGATCTGCTGTCCTGCGACTGCTCCTGGGAAAGACCTGAAGGCACTGAGTAGTAAACTCTGGTCTCAGCCTAGAAACTGAAGGATTTTCCACCCTCCAGGACATTTCCCACATTGCTGCTGTGGTGAGATAGCTGACTCCTAGAAACCTCTTCCCCAGGTAACAAAGCCAACCACACACGGAAGTCCTTCTACTACAGCAAATTCGTGTAAAGGGAGCAGACCCTCCAGAAGGCGTAATCACTGGTAAGACTCCTCTGAAAAAATGCTGATAAACTCACAAAGTTTTGTTATTACTAAACGCTAATTGCACTTCCTTCGGTAAGCACCATAAAAAATTCATTGCAGTTGTTAGAAATAAGGTGCCAATTGCATTTTAATTGCTAAAGAGCTAAGAGTAGGGAAGAGGATTCACTGAGAAAATGCTCAACGGGCATAAATTCAGAAAGAGAAACAAGAGATCAGAGGGAGAAGCGGGCTTCCGGGGAAGCCGGGCCTTCCCCCAGCGAGCACTGGTTCTCACACTGCACCTCAGGGTCCCAGCATGCTTAGGGCTCTTCACTGCGGATTATGACATGGTAGATTTAATGATTTTAACGAATGAAACAGGCACCTGCCAAAATTCTGGAGTAGATAAGAAGGACTCAGCACCAAAATATCAAGAAACATGGACAAGATGAAAAGTATATTTCTATCCCATGACTCGTATATGAGAGAAAAGAGGGAAAAAAATGGGCCAAGACTGTATATCACTTCAATTTAATCACAGAACTCTTTGGATCAGTTCACAAAACAATCCTTTTCAAATCAACATTATATTCCAATAACCTATTTACTTCACAGTATTCTGTGCAGGGCTTTTTAAGAACAGGAAGTAGGTGAGTAGGGAAGATCTTGACTACCATGGGCTTAATTTAACTTTCATGAGTTTAACTGAGAGTGCTCAGCCTCAACCTCATGTGCCCAGGGTCCTGAGCTAGGATGTACTCTAGGTAGGCACTTACCCATCTGGGACCCAGGAAGAAGACAGGACTAGGGGTACATGGAGCATCCTCCCAAAAGATACACAGGGCCTGGGGAGGGGAGATGGGCAGAAAGGCAGACTCCCAGCTGCTCCCAGAAGCCCCTTCTGTCTTTCCCCTGGATCCCCAGTCATTCCCCACCCAATGCCAACGTCTCTCTTATTGTGGAGCATCTCTGGGCCTGAGCAGAGAGGGCCAGTGGCTGCTGGCTGGTGAGCAGTAAGGTCACGCAGGCAGTCGTGGGTGATCCACACCTTCTTCATCGTCAGGGTTGCTGGTTTTTCTCCACCTAGTGGACCTGCCAGAGAGCCCAAGAGATATGAGACTGCACAGGTGTGCAGCGAGACTGGAGGAAGCCACAGAACTTAAGAGGACAGAGTCCTGGATCAAAAGACAAAGAGGATCAATTCACAACATAGCTCTACCACATGCCAGCCAGGAGGCTTCTATTTTAGTTAATCTCTTAGCCATTTAGACTTTGATTTCTGTTTCTAACAACTGAGGCTAAAAATATCTGCTGCTGTGGGTCTTTATATGGCACGAATGAGAAACGGAAATACACATCCCCTATGGTAGCTGAAGTGTATTATCTACCACCTGCTCCTATTCTCCATGTTGAAGAAAAATGTTTTTTGTTATCACAGCCTGCCTTTATAAAGTACTTACCACAAACACTGCTTTGATACACTTTGTCACACTCAGCCCTCCCCCTGAACACATGAAGCCTAGTGTCACACAGGAAGTGACTCAGATACGGAACTCAGATCATCACAGTAGCCATAAAGTAGCCACAATGGCCATGACCAGGAAACTGAGGTTCACCCAGGGTAGAGCTTTCCCGAACGTCTCCCAGGAAATGACAGCTCTAAGTTACAAGCTCAGTTCCTTCTTAGCCATCCCTTAGATTGATAAAAATTCAGTGTCCTAAGTATCACTTCTGCCCCTCCTGTTCTAGAGAACATTCCCTAGCCCCTCCTCCAGCCCTCAGCAAGTCCCAGGCTGACAGGATGAGGTTCTCAGAACCCAAGGGATGTGACTCCCAGGGCCCGCCCCTCCCCCACACTCACCTGCACAGTGTCATGGATCCAGTCCAGGAATTCGGCCACCTTGGTGTAGACACCCGGGTGATTGGGCTCTGCACAGCCTCGACCCCAGCTGACCACTCCTACCAGGTGCCATGTGCCCTGATCTGGACAGACCAGGGGGCCCCCACTGTCTCCCTGAGGGATCCGGGCATGGAGACAGAAAGACAGCCAGTCAGACCTTCCTGGTGGAGCAGCACCAGACCATCATGGGTAACTGGCTCTCTGGGGGCCTCCTGCTTCCTACATGGATCACTGCAGCCTCATCCCCATCAGCCCTCAGCAGGAGTTCTCCTCCTCCAAGGACTGTGTCCCGCCACCACAGGCACAGACCGGGATCCAGGCTGCTGCAGCCCCACCCCTCCTCCGCCACAGGCCACACCTGGCATGCATCGGCCCTCCCGTCCAGGTAGCCCGCACACAGCATGCGGGGCGTGAGGGCCCCGCTGTATATGCATGAGCTGTTGCAGAGCTGAGTGCTAAGCAGTGGCACCGCTGTGTCCTGCAGCATATCTGAACTGTGGCCTGCAGGAGACAACAAGAGAGGATGCAGGACACCAAGCCAGGCAGGAAAGCAGCCCAGCAAGATGGGAGAGGTTAGAGGATCCAAGACTCAGACCTGAAGTCAAGAGCCCAGGGTAGAAGGTGTGGGCCTGAGCAAGGGGCAGATGGGGCTGGGACAGTGAGAAGAGAATCAGGACTCACAAATGCTTCAGGAGGGCCCCTGGGACCAGGGAAGGGGATGCAAAACCTGTTTAGGGAGTCTTCAGAGGCTCTTCCCCTCAGAAATACCCAGGAAAGGGAGGGACTCCAGACCCCCAAGGTGACACTGGCACCTTGCTCAGGAAGCAGAGGTGCCTCCCTTGCAGAAGAGTGCCTCCCCACACCCAGGGCCCTGGGCGCTGACTCACTGTAGCTGGGGTCTGTGTGGCCCCAGCCAGACACCCAGCACTGGGAGCCCCTCGGAAAGTGCTGCTCCTCCGCTGGCAGGCACACAGCACTGATGGTGTCTGCAGAGAGGCCGTGTTCTAGCCCCACTCAGGCTCTGCTTCCTTCCTGCAGAGCCTCAGTGAGAGCCGCCTTGTCCCCCTCCTCAATAGTTCAGATGTGTGGCCTCCACTCCAGGGTTTTCTAGGCTGCTGCACAAGTCAGGCATTATCCCACCTCAGGGATGACCGGTCAGAGGACAGTGTGCATGCCACAGTGTGCATAGTGCCCTCTAGAGGTGGGCGGTACACTTGCTGCCCAGTGGCACATGGGGACTAAGAAGTGCAACTTCCTTTTGGCCCTAAGAAGCCAACTGCTAGTGGGGACCAATCCGGGCATTTTCTCAGAATGTCTGATCTTTCTTGAAACATGTTTTCCAAAAATATGTGGCACATCCTTTGGTGAGGGTCAAACATGACTTGTGGTAGTCCACGGACATGCTGTTACGTGAACACGGATGCACTTGGGAGCAGAGCTCCTTCCTTTCCAGCTCCCTTCCAGGCTCCTTAACTGCATCAGGGAGGAAAACATCGTTTGGTGGTGGTCTGTCTCTTCATGCTGCGATCCCCATGGGGACAGAAGAGCTCGGCCCAGACCCAGTGACATCTGGTAGAACATTGCTACCCAGAATGTCAGTGCTGCCTGGTTTTCACACAGTGCATTTTTGTGGCCAATGTCTGTTTCCTATAGCCCTGTAGGTTCTTTAGTTGAATGGTCTCCTCTTTTATATGTACTTATTTAAGTAGCATATATTCAGAAACAGTAACTATTAAACACGTATGTTCTCATATGTGATTAAGATTTGTGAAATGTGTACAGCAAAGACTGCTGTTTGGAAACCCCAGGATACAGAAGATGACAGGGCACAGGAGTGTTGAGTGTATGAGGATGTGCATGAATGCGTGCATGCACACTTGTGCGGTGTGAGCATGTCTATGTATAATAGCATATGCATTTATGAGAATACATGAGGTGTGAACACACGAATGTCTGTGTACAAATGACTGAGTGTGTGTGCACGTGTGTGTCTTCAGGAGAGCACCTGTGTGCAGACACACGGTGGGGAGGACGCCTGCGGGGCGGCAGCAAGTTGGCCTCATCACTCTACAGAAGGGGCTATGGCTGGAGTTCTGGGCCTCTACGAGGACATCGGGTTCAGAAACTGTGGGGCACATGACCCTAAAGGGAGTCACTCCCCTCCCTAAAGGACTCCAAGGTCCTTGTTGGTGCAATGCGTCATCTACCTCCAGGTTGTTACGAGGGTTGAGAAAAAGAATGTTTGGAAAAACTGAATCTCCTTCACCGTAACTGGTCACAAAATGACTGGGACCTGCAAGCAGACTGGGGACAAGGTGATGAAGCTTTTTGCTGGGTGAGGCAGCGGGGAATCTTTTCTTCCTGTCCTTATCCCACTGTGAGAAGGACCTGAACCTTTTTTTCCCAAGAGAGCCCATACAAGAATTCATGCAACTTATAGTTCAGGAAAATGCAAGAGTTGCTCTGCTCCCGAAATGAATGGAATGTCTCAGTTTCTACCCCTCAGAGGAAGTCTCAGGCATCAGCTGGCCTCTCCTCCCACCCAGTCTCTGCCCCTTTGTCACTGCAGCGCCAGCCTGCTTGTCCCAGGCCCAGAGCCTCACCTGAGAAGTTGAGTGGCGTCCGGAGCCGCAAGAGGGCAATGTCATAATCGTGACTCTGGGTGTCATAGAAGGGGTGGGGGATGATTTTCTCCAATGTGGCACCCTGATGAGGCCTGATGGCACTGTGGCTGACCAGCCCTGCATGAACTCGCCAGCTGGAGAGACGAGACAGCCTGAAACTGCAACAGGAGCCACACTGAGCTTAGGGGAGGACGTGGCAGGACGGGGAGACACGACATGAGTGAGGTGGTAAGTGGAGGAAGCTGGCCAGAGGGCTTGTGATGGGACCCCCTGCCAGGAGCTGTGAGCTCCTGAGACCCAAGGACTGTGCCTCTTTGTATCATCCCAGCCACTGACAAGATACTGAACATACAGGGTACTTAACAGATGCTCAAGGACTGGATAGAAAAACAAGACTCTGGGTTACCTACTACTGTCACTCCTTCTTTCCAGTACAATCTCCTTCAAGTTTTACACCAAGCAGTGAAGGTTCTCATGTGATATGAAATGCTAAGTGGGCCAGAAAAATTTTCCCCAGTCCTGTCTCTCCACTGATTGTGCAGTCCTGAAGGAGGTACTCCCCTCCCCCAGCCTGTTTCCTCACTGTCAGATGGATATTATCAAAGAGCTCCTTCACTGATTCATCCCTCCAACTAACATTTGTTAAGCTTCTGTCCTATTCCTGGAACTGTTCTGGGCCCTGGAGAAACAGCAGCGGAGAAATAAATCTACGGAGGGATTCAGTGGCAAGCAAGACCAAGAGCCCCTGCTCCTGTAGAGTTTCCAATCTAAAGGGGAAGAAAGGCATACAACAAGTAATTACATGGAAATGGTTTAATTACAGGGATGATCAGCATTAAGGAAGCAGGAGTGCTGTGAATGTGGAAGCATTTTTAAGATGTAAAAGCTGAAGGCATATAAAGAACCAGTCTCTGCATTACTGCTGCTGTTTGTGCAGAGCCGAACTTGACACCAATCAGGGAGAACATCACCCTTGCCTGCTTGGAACGGACACCTGAAGCAGACAGTTAGATATTCTGTACAGGACATACCAACAGTCAAACAGAAAAGGCAGCTGAGACTCCCCACACACTCCCCAACAGACCCCAAGACTTGCCTGTGCATGCAATGTGCAGCAGTCACCACCCAGTGGGGTGCCAGCACTGAGCCCCCACATGTGTGCCGGGAGCCGAGGGTCACACTGGCCTGCCACGGCCAACGCCCAGGAGCCACGGCCTGCCCACCGACTATCCGAGAAGCCAGAGGCCTTGCCCCGCACTCTGCCAACAGAGAAGAGCGAGACAGAGTGCCCATGCTAAGGAGCCCGTGCAGACCGTCCTCGGCTATTATTGCTGATCCTAAGAAGGGAGATAGAAGATGGATGTGCTGACCCTTACGGGTTACCAGTCAGAGTGTCAGTGTGGGCAGAAATGTGTGGAAAGGTCCAGGGACAGGTGCGCAGATGGGCAGAAACCAGTGCCAGTCATCAAGTAAGAGCTTATCAGCCCCATCCAGCAGCTGGAGGGGGCAGGACAAGGCCAGGTGGACTCTACCTGAGCAGACTGTTTCTGCAAGAAGCACCCCAGCAGCAGATGGGAAGCCAAGACTCCCAACCGAGACCAACGGGCCTCGCCCAGGGGTCATCCTCACTTGGCAGCAGGGAAACTCCTACCACCACCTTCCTGGGCCAAGATTCGACTCACCAGAGCATTTGAGGGAAACAACTTTTCCAGAAGTGCAGCTGTCCCTGAAAAACAGAGGGGCCGGGTAGGGTCACCCTGAGGCGACACACACCCAAGGGTGCAGAGGATGGGGTATTGGTGGGCTTAGGACACAGTTCTTGAGGTAGTCGTGCAGCCACAGCCTTAAGAATACCACCCCTTTCTTCCAACCCCTCCCCCCAACGCCTGCGCTCCTCCTCATAACCAGTCCCAGATCAGCAGCACACGTCCTGGTCACCTTCCAGAGGCAAAAGAAAGCCCTGGTGACCCTGAAAAGCCGTTTCAGGCATGGCAGTCGTCATAGATAAGAAAGGCCAGCTGTTTCCAGGAGGTGGCCCTGAGGACGTGGACATGTGGGGGCTGAATGGACACTGACTGCATGCACGCGCAGCTATGGAACCCCTGCCTTCACAGATCCATTGTTCTGTGCACCAAGAAAATTCATACTTTTGTCCCCACTTTCCCTTCTCTTTGTATAAATCTCAGCAGACCAAACTAGTCATCTCTTTCTCAATTCAACTTTCCTCCAGCAGCTCAGCATCTGGATCCTCTTAGTTTCCAGTTTCCCGAACCACAGCGCTCCTGTTGTCCTGGTGAACAGTCCCAGCTCTCCCCCTTCCGCCCACTCAGGAACCTAGAACAGGGACACAGGCAGCCTCCTCGCCTCCTGGAGGTGAATCCTCGGTTCGGAGCAGGGTTGGAGGGCCTGAGAGAACAGCTCAGAGGGAAAAGTGGTCCAGGATGAGAGGCAGCAGGGCCATGATGGGCAAACTGAGGAAACCAGGCAGGGGGCAAGGTCTCTCAGGTTGGGTTCCAGGCATCTGGTCTACCCTGAGGGTTTGGGAAAAGGCCTGTCCTTCCCAAGCTGCTTCTCATGGACCTTCTCAAGGCTCAAACTTGCTCTTAACTAGAACCATTCATCTATTTGTTTCCAGAGCCATCACAAGTTCAAGCTCAAACTGAGCAGCTTTAGTGATTTAGTGAGACCTTGTCTCCAAATAAAAAATAAAAATGGCTTGGGATGTAGCTCCTTGAGAAGGCCCTGGGTTCAGCCCCTAATATCACCAAAAAATAAGTAAATAAATAAGTGGCAGATGGCGAGATCACTTAGCTTGGAAACAGGGCCTGAGTTTCAAGATTTGGTCTGGCTGCTAATGGTTGTATAACCTTGAATAAGCTTCTTTACCCTCTCTTAGCCTCAGTCTTCCCATCTGTAAAAGGAGATAAGAGTGCCATTCCAAATCATGTGATGACAACAACCAGCCCTGTCTTTCTTTGGAGAGCACCAGACTTACAGCAGCGGTGGCTGGCAGGGCTCATGGTAAGGAGGTCTGTCACTTCTGAGCAGAAAGTGTTCCTGTCTGTTCCCCTTCTACTCTTGTGTCCTCACCAGATGTGCCCGTGAAGAAAGGCCCCCGGACCGCGCACTAGGAAGTAAGGCCCCACTCACCTACACTCCTCAGAAGCCCTACCTGGGCTGCCACAGCTGCCCCGGGAGGCCTCCCAGGCCCAGTGCGAGCTGATAAAATGCCGGGGAGCTACCGAGGCTGAGGTCAGACAAGTTCACTCCCTTGTGATGAGCGAGTCTGGGGAGAGGGAGGGGACAGAGTGGAGGGTCTGCTTCCCACTGCAGCATGAGCGCAGACACTGGGCAAGTCTGTGACAGTGGCTTCTTCTGAATCTCCCATTTGTTACAAAGAGCCATGTCCAAAGGAGGCAGCCAGGCTCAGAGAGCAACACGACAAAGGCCAGAGAGTGTCCGCATGGCCACGGGGTCCCAGCTGGGCACTTCCACATAACCGGCAGGCAGAGCCAACCTCCACTTCCCCAGAGCCCTGACGACTGCAGTTACCTGAGATGCCCAAGGCTCTGGCAGATCTGCACCCCCAGGGCGGGGCTCCAGCCCTCGTGACAGACCAGACGCCAGTCCCGCCGGGGCTTCACCTGCACTTCCAGCAAGAAGTCCTCACTGCTTATCCTGAAAGAAACTGAACTGCGGTGTGAGAACCACACGGGGTATGTCCCCAGATGCCTACTTGACGCTACTGATCACACATTGCACCCTTAAAACACACACCCAGCTCCCTCTGCCCCAAATAACAGGTTACCATCCCGCCTGCTGGGCTCCTCCCCACCCTAGCTAGTGATTAGGAGCCCAAAGGGAATCCAAAGACCCCAAATCTAAGGCCAGTCTGCAAGGTAGGGGAGGGAGAGAGAGGCAGGTAGCAGTGATGAAGGCCCTTCCTTATGGTTCTCCTGTCCCAGTCAGTGGAGATATCTTAGAGCTGTCCTGGGGCTACCCTGGACTTGGGGAGAAGAGGAACCTTGGGGCCTTGGGATGCACCCCACCTGTTTTGGGCAGTGAAGGAAGCAGAGCATCCTGACTGCCGGCCTCTGAGCAGTTCCAGGTCATCTCCTCCTCCTGCGAGGTCCCAGGGGTCAGCTGAGAAGCTGCTGGCCACAGATACAGGACTTCATAGAAAAACAAAGAGAGGGTCACCGAGAAGAGGCCTGCACAAGGGGAAGGGTCAGAACAGAGCCGGACTGGGCCTGGGGGTGGGAGGCGCCCGAAGGCAGCCGAGCCAACCACTGAAGGGCACCAGTGACTTTACCCCTTCCTTCCTGCCATCTACAGAGAAGAGGGAGGTCCCCATCCTGTGTATCCATGATACCCATTCAGCACCTGCTTCTCTCCTAGAGCCTGCCTTCTGTGCCTCCCCAGATTACAGAAGGGCCCGTGGCACTGACCTAGGAGCCATGAGCCAACTCCCGCGCCGGCCAGTATTCCCAGGGCTCCCAGCACCGCACAGCCACGTCGCAAGGAGCACCAGCACCCTGCCTGAGATCCTGGAGAGGCAGAGGGTGCCTGGGCTCCCTGCTCCCTGGCCTTCCCTTACCCTGAGGCAGCAGGAGCACGGACAGGAGCCCTCCCCTCCCCCTCAGTGGGAGTGAGTGAGGCAGGGCCCTGATCCCTGAAGCCCAGGGTCCATTCAGTCCCCAAATTAGGAGACAGCAAAAGCCATGAGGTCAGAGAGACACCTGTCCACCATTAACCACGTGGGCCCCACCAATGGGGAGTACAGGGGATACAGGCAGATTGCCCTCCCTGCCCCACCCGGTCCCTCCCCCATGGCCGGTCTGCAGTCTGGCCTACCTGGTTGCAGCTGGTCTCCAGCCTCTGCTCTGAAGGTCCCGGGTCTTGGGGACCCTTCTGCATACCGAGTCTCCGTAGAGTCCTGGTCATCTAGCTTCAGGCTCTGGGGAGGCAGGTGTCAGGTATCAAGGACTGTCAAGAGAAGTCCAGCCCACCCCAGTCCCACTCTGACTCCAGCCAAGCCCTGCTGCCAGCGCAAGCCTTTATTTGGCTTGGGGCCTCGGCTTCCCCACAGATGCCCCTCTGGCCCACTGTGTCCTCCTCCAGCCCTTAGCCCCATAGGAGTGAAGACTTGAGTCCAGACAGGGGCCACTCCAAAGCCTACCCTCTCCATGAACCACCCCTCTACTTCCTTCATTAACTCCTCTCTCGCTTTTCTTCAAAGACATTGACTGAGGTGCCTCAGTGTTGAAATCCAGACTTCAACATTGCACCCTCCATCATTCCCTGCTGTCTCAGAGGAAGAAACGCCGGTCCCCCTGTGCCCACCTATTTATTCATTCCGCAAACATTATTTAGCTCCACTGCACAGACCACTGTGGGGGACATGGTAGGAATTGCAGGTTCAATCAGCATGGACCACCTCCATGAATATGCAGTCTTGTGTCAACGGTAGGAGTCATATTAATGAAGTGAGATGCCTTAAATTTCAGAAAACAAGTTCAACAGAACTATCATTGACATTCAAAGAACAAGAGCCTAGTGCTCATTGATAAGGTCAAGGAAGGCTTCCTAGGAAAGGCAGCCTCTATGACAGGCCTTCATGGATGAACAGGGCTTGAACTAATATACATCCATATGCATAATACACACGCTGAATGGTCCAGGCAAAGATATGGGGGTAGGAAAGCACAGAGCAGAACATGCATATTTGAACCTCTTGAGTCATAATGAACAGTAATTAAACATGAGATCTTGGATCCACGCTGGACAGTTCAAAGCTAGATCATCTAGCTTCATCTACCTACCATGTAAATATGGACAGCTGGGCCGGGGATATAGCTCAGTGGTTCCGGCGCCTGTCTTGCAAGCTCAAGGGCCTGGGTTCAATCCCCGGTAACCACATAACAATACTGGGCGTGGAGACTCACCCCAGCAGCAACCAGTACCACATACCACAGTGCGGGGCGTGGTGGCTCACGCCTATAATCCCAGCACTTGGGAGGCAGAGGCAGAAGCAGGAGGATTGCTGTGATATGAGTTGGAGGCTGAGCTCAGGGCCAGCCTGAACTACAAAGCGAGACCCTGTCTCAAAAAAACCTTAAAAAAAATTTTTTTGAACAGCTCAGACAAACCTCCATACTTTTTCTCATTTACACAGTAAAATGATCACTCCTACTTTCTACTGATTAATCTCCTCTCCGTTATTTTCCAGGATCCAGAATCATTTTTCTAAAATGCAAATATGAGCATGGAGATGTCATCTTTAACACACGCGGTGAAACTTTGCAGCCTCCTTCCTTTCTGCCAATGCCAGCTGCTCCCACAACCCAGCTCAGGGCACACTGACACGCACACAACGCCCCTCAGCGAGTGAGGCACTCTCACCCCACAGAACTGCACCGCTGTCCCTTTCCCTGAGCAGATCAGTACTGACCCTTCAAACTCGGAGGGTATCTTTCCAGGGAACTTGCACAACACTCACAGTTCGCTGGACTGCATATCCCAGACCCCAGCTAAGGCTGGGCACAAAAGAACGATTCAGGTAAAGTACATGAGAGGAAAGAAGAGAGTAGAACATAGGGAGGGAGACAAAACGAGATAGTACGATTAAAATAATTTAAAAGCTATAAAGCATAGTGTGTTAGCTATATTAAGGCTAATAAACACATATAAACTGTGGGCACGTCTTCAAGAATCCTATAATCCAGAAGAGTAGATAACCCGCCGATCACCTTTCTCTGTCAGTACGTAGGGCTGCTCAGTGATGACACACACCTGAAACACTGACTGGCCTAGAGTGTTGCGCATGCTTTTCTCACACTAACCCTCCCTAGACCTGCCTTTGAGCCTCGTGGAGCAGCTTTCCTGACCCTCTGGCTGCTGCAAGGAAAGACACTGCCAGGACATCCACCTCCATATCACCTTAAAATAATCTCACTGGACCCAGGCGCACCTATACCAGCTCAGTTCAACATCAGGACAGCAGCCCCGCCCACCATCCCCTGAACCAATCAGAGTCCGCACCTGGAGGATTGGCCCTCCCACCGGAAGCAAGCCTTGCTCCTCTGGGGAAACGGGTCAAGGTTTCATCTACCACAGGCCTTCCTTCTGTGCGCTCACAGGGCGCAGGCAATGAAGCCGAAGGGCTGGAGGGTTAGGAAAGCTGGTAGGAAAGATAGAAAGTAGTAACCGGGTGTGCATGATCTGGGCTTTCCGCTTGGGGATACGGTTCCTCTAGAGCTGGTGTCCCTCAAAGCAGAGTCAGGCCCTGGTTTAGGGAGCATTCCAGGGCTGTCCAGCCTTTCCTTCTATCCTGACATCCAAGGAGCTGGGCTTTAAGCCCAGCCTCTGAGCACAGCGGCCTTCCCTTCACAAACTCACATGACAGCCTCAAAGCGTGACCTGGAATGACTGTGGCTATAGCTTTGTCCTCTTTTGAGGCAGGGATTCTAATATAGTAAGAATTGCTAAGTATCACCTATGCACAAAGTACTTTGTCAGGCCTATAAGGAAAGAGAAAAGAAAGAAAGCGCAGACCCTGGGAGAGAGGTTAGCCACACGGAGCCCACTGCTAGGATCTAGCCCCCTAACAGAGTTCCCTGAGGAGTCTCCTTCCACTATCCTAGAACCCAGGCAGGGCATTGGGGAAGAGAGACTGGGAGCAGGGACAGCACGGAAGCACAGCCTTACCATGAGGGCCACTGGCACTGATGTGAGGCTTCCGAGTCTGCTAGGTGGGGGCTGCTCTTGTCCCCTGTCAGGCCTGATTAAACAGGCTAGCCAGCGTGGTTGGCTGATGAAGTCTCCCTGGTTCAGACGTGGCCCCTCCCTGAGTCCCCCTACACACACTCACACACAGACGCGAGTCAGAAAGACAATAGATTCTGCTCAGGGCCCATGAATAGGCGCCTTGTTGAGGGGAAAGGGGCCAAGGGCTGGGCTGGGCTGGGCAGCCCTGACCCCTCCTGCTGCTAACTGGAAGCTCAGAGACAGAAAAATGTTATAGGGAGGAGGGGAGGCCAACTGCTGCTTAGCAACCAGGTCCCTTGTGCCAAAAAGTGTGCCCCATGCATGCCAGCACAATTCCCCCTGCCTGCTGACAGTGCGGTATGGGAGACACTGATATTAGCATTTGTCAAAGTGTCTCTGAGACCTCTGGGTTACATCTCGCCTGCGTGGGCTGGCTTTTCCAGCAGTCTGGGGCTGTCACTATGTTGCAATTGTTGGGTGATAAGGAGGGACTGTTGTCACCTCCCTCTCCAAGGCTCTGCTGTCTCCTCAGTTTTAGAAGGTGGAGCCTCTCCTGCAGGCCTGCCCAGGAACCAGCTGCTACAGGAGCCCAGTTGGACACACCAAGGAGCCATGTCCCTCTAGACAAGAGGGCAGGCAGACCAGGCAAGGGAGAATCTCCCTCCAGTGCACTTCTCACAGGTCCCTCAGAAGGGACAGTTAAAAATACAGGTTTTGGGTGGGGGATTTAGCTCAGTGGTTCCAGCACCTGTCTTGCAAGCGCAAGGGCCCAGGTTCGATCCCCCGGAAACCACATACAATACGGGGTGTGGAAACTCATGCCCAGCAGCAATCAGTACCATATACCACAGTGCGAGGCGTGGTGTCTCACGCTTGTAGTCCCAGCACTCAAGAGGCAGAGAGACAGGAGGATTGCTATGATGTGAGCTTGAGGCTGAGCTCAGGGCCAGCCTGAACTACAAAGCAAGACCCTGTCTCAAAAAAACTAAAAAAAAAAAATAAATAAATACAGGTTTTAAATCAGGCACCGTGGAACATTCCTGTGACCCTACGACTTGAAAGGCTAAGGCAGCAAGATCTAGAGTTCAAGGCAGCCTGGGCTATGTGGCAAGACCTTGTATCAAAATATATATATATAAAAATAGAAATAACACAGGCTTTAGAGTCAAGCTTTCATGTAACTACAGTTTCCCCTCTTCCCTCAACTGGCTTTACCTATAGAATTAGGACATAATTCCTACCTCCCAGGGCTGATGTTATAATTAAATGTGATATTGTATAGTATCTCTTATCCCGCTGTCTACTATTGAGCACTGTGGTTGAGCCCCACCCACACAGACTTGACCTTCACACGGAGCTCACACACAACGCCGTGAGAGGACAGAGCTCAGCTGTGAAGGATGACAGATGCAGGACAAAAGTGCTGACCAGCGCTGATAATTACCCAGCGAGGCTCTGAGCTCTCCTCCAGCAACAGACTCAAACTCAAAACCTAAAGGCCTACTGTGTGTTCTGGGCACGAGGCATGACAAGGTCTCAGGTTGGAGCTTGCAAGCTGAAAGAAAAAGGGAGGAACAGATGTGAGTAACTATTACTTGTGAAAAATCAAGGAGGAGTGGCTGGCCCCTTTCCCCTGAGGGCATAGGGAATGCTTGGTGATGGAGGACACCTTTGATCTGAGTTTTGAGATTGAGAAGACAACCACAGAAAGGGATATTTCAAATATATCTGAGAAAATGACAGAGAAAGGATCTCTGAAAATTCTCTCCTCCGCAAATGCAGTGAGAAAGCTATCAAATAAATGGGCAGAATCAATTCTTTCACACTTCTGGAAATTAACCAAAGGTTTATAGCAGCCTAGAAAGTGTCCATTGAGAAAAGAAACTTTCCAGGTGTAGCGGCACACACCTGTGGTCCCAGCTACTTGTGAGGCTGAGGGAGGAGGAACACAAGTTCAAGACTAGCCTGGAAAACCCAGTGAGAGCCTGAGTTCAGTCTCAGTAACACACACACACACACACACACACACACACACACACACTATGATCTCACTAAAAACAGTGAGGTTTGTGCATTTAAACCGGCTGTTATTCCACCCCCCCCCTCCAACTCTGTAGTATCATCATTCCCCAATCATAATAGAAACTAGCAGCCTAAAAGCCACAAGAAGAAATAGAATCAGCTTGAGTTTCTCTAAAACCTCATTCCCAGAAAGCCATCACCATTTGAGCTGCCTGCTGGTTCCTTGGTACATCCCATTTGCAAGATTCACTTTATTTGACATGACTTGGTGCTTTCTCAGTTCGATTAACATTTTATCAAAGGGCATTTGATAAAAACAGAAACAATTGCTGGACTTCATGGCTGTGGGGAGCCATGAAGTGCAGTTGGGTCAAAGAGACAACCCAAAAACTATTGGGCCAAATAGTGCATTCCCTGAATCACTTTCAGGGAAAATCTGGAGAATTAGATGCCTGTAAGAGGTTTTGAAAGGCTCTAATATGTTCCTGGCACTCTAGAGGGTCATACACACATGTGTACACACACACACACACACACACATGCCTGTGCACATGCCCTGCTTGCACAAGTGCAGAAAAGAAAGACCTCAGGAAGGAACAAAGCTCTCACTTCTGGTTTATCTTGAGAGTCTGCATAAGCAAGAAGGCTAAGGTGGAACTGTAAACTTCCTGCATGCCCAGCATATAGAGAGAGCCCCTCTGGAAAGAGGGGAGACATATTAGTGCCAAGCATCAATACAGTCTCTGTCAAGGGCCGGGGATATAGCTCAGTGGTTTCAGCACCTGTCTTGCAAGTGCAAGGGCCCGGGTTCGATCCCTCAGAAACCACATACAATACTAGGCATGGAGACTCACCCCAGCAGCAAACAGTACCACATACCACAGTGCTAGGCGTGGTGGCTCACGCCTGTAATCCCAGCACTCGGGAGACAGAGGCAGGAGGATTGTTGTAATGTGAGCTGGAGGCTGAGCTCAGGGCCAGCCTGAACTACAAAGAAATACCTTGTCTCAAAAAAAAAAAAAAAAAACAGTCTCTGTCCATGCATTAGCTAGCCACTAAGAAGATTTCAATGGCCATACATGAGAAAGAATAAGCTTTGTAGTTCTGAAAAACCACTAAACAACAACAAACCTAAGAGGAAGGGAAACATCTGACCTGCAGAGTTACTGTATCATACCACATCATTAAACATCCAGCTTTCAGTAAGAAATTATGAGGCACCAAAGACACAAGAAAATAAGGCCCATACACAGTGGAGATGAGGGTGGTGATACACAGAACCATCCCTTGACAAAGCCTAGACAATGGGAAACCCTGTGCACTTTGGAAGGACAGCTGCCCCTCTCTGATGTGATCCACATGGTTCTCATGCAGGACATTATAGAAGCCTCTCTTGGGCCGGGGATTTAGCTCAGTGGTTCTGGCACCTGCCTTGCAAGATCAAGGGCCCAGGTTTAATCCCCAGTAACCACATACAACAATGCAGGGCATGGAGATTCATGACCACCAGCAATCAGTACTACATACCACAGTGCTGGTCATGGTGGCTCATGTCCATAATCAGGAAGCAGAGGCAGGAGGATTGCTGTGAGTTCCAGGCTCAACTGGGCCACATTGTGAGCTCAGAGCCAGCCTGAACTACAAAGTGAGACCCTGTCTCAAAAAAAAGTAGCCTCTCTTTAGCATCATGTTGTTCCACAAAGCTCTCTGCTGCCCAAGGACAGCCTAGCTTCCATCTGAGCTGATAGTGACCTCACCTTGCAATCCTACTGCTCCACATGAATTGACCCAGACTTCTCCCATATGCAGCTGCCTACTCCCTGGGCATGGCGGCTCAACTCTTTTCCTGTTGTCTTCTTCTGCTCCTTTCATCTGTATCTTTCCCCAAGAAGGCTTACCTTGGCTTGCACACTTAGAAGGGAGGGCTTATGCTTCTTCCATGCAAGTCTCAGCAGCTGCTGTCCACCCTAAACCAGCCTCATTTCCGGTTTTGCCCATTGCAGTCAAGCTAGCTGTGACATAATCATTATGGAAGCAGGTCTTCTAAGTCCCTTAGATTCTGCTAAGGATAACTCAAAGTTGCTCATGTAGATTCTAAGCTCTATTAAACTGAGCAATGAAATTGGAAGGAAGTCACTGCAGACAACAAAATAAAGATTAAAATAAAGTACAGTCAACTCTCAGAAATCTAGAGATAGATTAAGACATGGAAGAAATGAATCCAGAAGGCTTCTACTACCTCCTTTTTTCCAAATAAACAAAAAGACATCTTTTATTATACACTTTTTATTATAAAACGTGACTACATGATAGTCTCTGCTCTCAAGAGTTCACAAGCCAGCCTCCCCTCCTTTCCCACCCTTCCTCAATGCAGTCTTCTCCTGGTGTGGACTCCAGCCATGGTCTTTCAGGGCTGAGCACAAGTTTTGCACAGCCTGAAGTCCAGCTGCTTCTCCTGCCACTGAACAGGGACCACTGAGACCTGAGGGATGTGTACTTTGTTCACGAGAACTACAGTGAAGGATGGCGGAGCTTCTTTCCAGGAGAAACACTGAAATAACTGCACTAGGTATTTTCTGATGACAGCCCTCTTTGCCTAGAACATCAGATCTTCAGTACCAAGGCACACCTCCTCCACATACTCTGTGCAGAGAAAAAGAAGTTGAAGTCAAAGAGAAAGAAAAAGATATTTTCTATTTTCTTCTGCTTTATCTCTTTTCCTAGTAATCAGGCACATGATGAAGTTTTATCAATAAGTCTAAGTACAAAAGCTGTTTTGCAGTCTTTTATGTTTATTATGAAGCATAAATACAGCTAATTCCTGTTTTTTTTTTCAATTCAGCCAGTAGAATCATAGATTTTGTTTGTCTGTTTAATAATCTACCATCATTGCCGATCATTAAGTTGTGTACCATTGTCACTCACCTCATGGAATGGCATGCTGATGGCCTCTTCGTTATAATTTGATTTGACTGCAAAATTGCAAAGCTTTTTCCTCCTCTATGAGGAGATCATGTCCACGTTAAACTATAAAGTTGTGCCACGTTGCAAAAGTCATAATAATAAATGCAGTATGAAAAAGCTTCTTCCTTTACAACATCATTGCAGTATGGTTTATCTGTCCACCAGATGTAACTGTAACAGCCTCTTCCTGTGGGTCTATTCACTCACATTGGATTTCAGATTAGAAAGTCATCCTCAGAGAAAAATCCCATGTTGACCTCAGTTCATCGAAATAGTCCTTAATTTTGTGTTTTCACAATGTTTTTGATACACTTTGTGCAATTAATACTACACATATAAATTGGATGCCAATTTTCAGAACCCAATGACTTCTTTATCATGACTTTTTCATTTCTATTACCCACTTTTTACATGTACTATTTTTGATTTGTATATAAAGTCATTCTGTCATTTCCAACATTATACAAGTCTCTAATGTTATGAGAAACATAATGGGCTGATGCATAATTGTTTAAAATTATGTTTATAAATTTTCTCTGTTTTGGATAATATCTATTAATATAGCTCAAAAAAAAACAACAAAAGTAGTTTCCAGTCTAGTTGTAGAATCAAGCAAATGTACTAGTGGGGGTGACCAGAAAGACGAGGAAGGAAATCCAGGCGGCATCCGCTGAGGTGGAGCCAGCAGTTGAGTCATGCATTGGCAGGCTGAGCTATGGCGTGCAGTGTTTATACTGAAACCCTGTCCTGGGGGCATCTCACTGGAAAGGCTCCTGTTCTGGAACCCAGAGGCTGATGCAATCTGACTAGGCCTGAAGGAATTGCTCAGAAAACGTTTCTGAGGGAAAGACCAGTTCTGGGAAAGCCAGGGTGATAAAAGTGCAGTGTCTCTGGAAACAAGGGACCTGGGCCTGCAGAGGAACAAGAGATGCTCACTGGGCCAAGTCCATCTCTCAGTTTTCCGGGGCAAACTCTAGCCAGAGAACCAGGTCATAGCTTTGGGCTTGGATTTTCCCACTGAAGACCCTCAAGAGGAAATCAGGTTATCCAATTTAGATGTTTTTATTCACAATTCTGTTCCCCCAGCCCAGTGACTCTTAACCTAAGTGATGCACTGGAATTCCTTGAGGAGCATGTTATTGAAACATTCATCTCCTAGACCTACTGAAACCTCTTGAAGCATAAATATGATTTTCATCTCTGTGATTTTCCCTGGTGATTCTGGAAGTACCATCTCAGGTGAGCTTCTTAGTCTTCTTTAGGACAAGAGAGTAGCAGAAGGAACTGGGGAATTAAAGAGCTATTTTTAAAATCACTTCTCAGTTTCTATGATGCCTTTCCATGGTACATGCATGCTATCACTTTGGAAAGATGTGTGCATCTTTTTAAACAGAGCTATTCTTGTTCAGGAGCTGTTACATGACCAAGTCTACCCAAGAGATTCTCTGTGTTAATGAGGCATTGTGTCTCTAGGGTCTGGGCATAACAGGATTATCATTTAGGATAGACCCACTCATGCTGCAGTAGGAAGCAACTCCCAAGTCTTATTGGCCCAAAACAATAAAGCTTTATTTCTTGCTTACGCTTCAGGTCTACAGGGCAATAAACTGGAGACCATTCTCTAACTTCATTCTCTAATAGTTCATGGCTGGCTGACTCTGAGACAGGATAGCATGGCAGAGGAAAAGCTGCTGGTAACAGGTAGACAGACAGTGAAGAGTGGAACCAAGGGGAAAGATGTGCCTCCCAGGTTATAGCCCAGTGACCCACCTCTTCTGACCAGACCCCATCTCCTAACATCAAGTCAGCCAAAGGCCCCCATAATCAATTGCCTTCCCCAAGCCCTGCATCTGAATTCATGAGGTTCTGGGGGGATACCAGATGTAAGCCACAAAAATTAGTACTTTTTTTGGCACCTTGCTGCCAAAGTAATACTTCCAAGGGCAGCATTAAATATTTTGAAAACACTCCATGGTTCACCATAACTTCTTCAATACATCTTTTTGATTCAGCAAATATTTATTACTCCCCATTAGGCACTGTGCTAGAGTCATTAATGGAAATACACAGGTCAGGCAAAGCCTCTGCTTTCAAGAAGCTCAGAGTCTCCCTTGATTAAACCAACAATTCAAGTCTGTTCTCTGATGGGTGAAGACAAGGTGCCCTTAGCACACACAGAAGTCTTTGCCAAGTTTGCCCTGCATGCTTTTCTGGGATCACCCTTTGTCCTCACATTTAACCCCCTCTCATAGACCATCTACTTCTCGTTCTATAAATCATAGCACCTTTGTTCATACTATTCGCTCTTCCCAAAGTGTTTGTCACTCTTTAGTCATTTGAATCCATCTCTCAATATATATTAAGGATGTACAATGTACCAAGCATTATGCAAATACTGAACACACAGAACCAGATACAATTCTTTCTCTAAGTAACTTACCATACAGTAGGAGGAGATGTATCTAAATCAAAGGAGCACATAAGGTGCAAATTTATAAGTCCAGTAAATTTCCATAGATGCTAACAAGAGCATGTGACAGGGATATGACTCAGTCTGAATGAGGTGGGAGATAGAGAGGAGAAACTCCTGAAAGGAGGAGACCTGAAGGCCGGACAGAGGAAGCTGGCTCTGCAAACGCTACAGGGATTGGCCAGTTTTGACCGTCAGGCCAGGGCCAGGAAAGACAAGAGGGTGCGTGTGCATTCTGGAGGCCGAAGATCAGCCCTCCGGGAACCACAGAAAGCACCCATCTTTAAAGATTAAACCGTGCACGTGGGAGGCAAGTGTGATAAATAACTGAAAATGAGCCTAACTCAATTATAATTAATTCTATCTCACTGTGGTTTTAACCACCCC
>PVIR01003890.1:0-83734 GCA_004026965.1 Petromus typicus | reverse complement strand
TTTTTTTTTTTGACAGGGTCTCGCTTTTGTAGTTCAGGCTGGCCCTGAGCTCAGCCTTGAACTCACAGCAATCCTCCTGCCTCTGCCTCTCAAGTGCTGGGATTACAGGTGTGAGCCGCCGCGTCCTGCTTTTCCACGCCGTCATTGTATGTGGTTACCGGGTCCTTGCAGTTGCAAGACGGGTGCTGGAACCACTGAGCTAAATCCTCCACCTTTGTTTGTTTGTTTGTTTTGGCTGTATAGGGGAAGCGAACTCCAGCCCTTGTGCTTCCAAGGTAGGCGCGGTAGCACTTCAGCTAAACCCCAGGCCCCTGCTGGTTTTACCAATGTAAAGTGTCATCCGTCCTCCAGCCGTGGGAGATGGACAGCTGTGAAGGTGGCAGCAGCTTGGCGGGTGGTGGCAGGGGGGTCGTGTTTCTGCCAAAAAAACAAAAGGTTTGGTGGCTCCCCATGTGGAGAGTTAGGACTGGGGACATCGGACATAGGAGAAATCCAAGTGGTCAGAGTACGGGCGGTAACTGTGGAGCGGTCCGGAGACAGCGCCAGGCCCTGTAGAGCGCGAGACCGAGACCGCGGGGAGGAAGCGAGCCGCGTCAGCCCAGGAGACCATCTGGTGTTCGAGGGTAAGAGGCCATCGGTGCTAAACGTGAAAGAGCAGCGAGTACGAGCAGTGAGAACGCTGATTTAAGAGGCGCTGAGCAGGTTTATCAGCTCAGGGAAGGCCAATGTCGGGTGCAGGGTGGTGCCTCACCTTCTCATGTCTAACATCGGACGGTTGAACATCCTGGTGACCTCACAGCAGATGGGGGCATCATTTTAAAGACCGAAGAGGGTGAAAGAAGAGGATCCTTCTGATCCTTTTCCAAACAGTTGTTCATATCCTGTTTCACATCCGTGTTTCTTTTGAAAACAGATTTTTTTCCTCTGTAGTATCTTGGTCACACTTCAAACGCCATTGGGTCCTTCCCGTTCTCGTGGGCTGAAGCTGGTGGCCTCCTCTGAGGGCACATTGAGGCTGGTCGTCGGGCTCCCTCTGCCCACTATGTCTTCGGGCCCTCACACTCCAGAGCCTCCTTCGTGCGGTGCAGCCTTTGCAGTGCTGGGGAGCTCAAGGCCACGTGTGGAGGTCCCTTGCTCTGGCTCCCGGCTCTGGCCTCTCACCCAGCTGTACCTAACCTGCAAGACCCCTCTCCCTGGGCGTGCGTGGTCTGAGTTGGATTTGGGTGAGATTTGTACAAAGGCCAAGGTATGGCAAGATCATCAGAAACCAGATCAGACTGCAAACTGGGGACTCAGCGGGCAGCCATCGTGCGGGCCATCCTGCAAGTAACAGAAATAGGATCAGATTTTGTATTTTTTTAGGGCCTTTCACTCTTGAACAGCTGAACTAGAATCCAAGCATGTAGTGTACTTCCCCAAATACTGCATGGCTTGTGCTCGGTATTGGGGTATGCTGACTCTATGGACATCTCTGGGTGAACTTGTGTTTTGTCTAGTTCAGAGCTTTTCAAAAAAAATTTTGTAAACATTTGAATCCTTTCTTTGACCAGAATCTTTTTCAAAAGTCTCATGTTTATAACTGAGAAAACTGCCACTGTGGTGGGAATGAGTCTGGGGACTCGAGGCTGACACATCTCCTTTGCTCCAGTCTTCAAAGCTCATTTCTCAACCAGGGACGCCGGTGTAGACACCGGGTCTGGTCAGTGCTGGGAGCTGGAAGGCCATCAGGGACCTGATGGCTGGCCCGACACTTCCATGTAGCCTCCTGACTGCCCAGCACCACCCTCAGCATTAGACTGGGGCTGGTCAGCTCTGGATACTCAGCAGAATCGCCCCAGGGGGGTTTCTAAAAGGGCAGTTCTGGGCCCCCAACTTCAGAGCTACTGATTTAATTGGTTTGGGGTTGGCCCCAGCATTGACCCCTGCTACATAATTCCATCCTCAGTAAAAACAGACTTTCTTTGTGGAAAGAAAAAAGTGTATCTTTTAGATTTTAGCTGCAAGAATTCTAATTGCCCTGAAAATCTAGGCTGTCCCTGAGTACATAGCACTGCTGGAGAGAAGGCTCTGTGCACCGCAAGTCCAGTCAGGTTCATCTTGGTGACTACGGTGCCCCCATTTTATCACCTGAGAGTTGGTGCAGTAACTGTGGAATGCTTTCCTTGGCCAAAAGAAGTGGCTGAGAAAGTTGTCAGAAAACTTGAAACTTGCTTTTTTAGGAAATGTAATAGGACTCCATTGCAGTGGTTCATGTCACGGGATTTGCTGTTCTTGGGTCTAAACTGTGACTCTAGATACATGATAAAGTACATAGAACAGAATCTGGGCCTCAATACTAAAAATCACTAATGTCCAGCCTGAAACACACTGGCTGAGTACTGGCTTAAACTGGCTGAAGAAGGGGAGGTACATGTGCATGGGTTTTAGTTTTGTGGCCGTGAGCTTTCTGGGGCATTGCGTGTAATGTGCAAAAATCCTTTTGTGTTGCCCCTCATCCCTGGGTGTGAGTGGGCATCCAGGTGGGGAGGCCAGTGTGCCCAGGATCCCGTCCAGCCTCCTAGAAGGTGTTGTCTGGGTCACAGCATGGGTTGCCAGGTTGCTTCAGTCAGAAACTGATCAAACTGACTGGTTGGCATCCCGTCTTTTTTCTATGTGAAGAAAAGCCATGTCTTGGCCAGAGGTGGGGTAGGCTTAGGTGGCTGCTGCTTTGGGAGTGCAGCCCACCTTCCCATGCCTTGCACTACTGGAGCAGGAGGCCACTGCTCCTCGCCTGTCATGCAGAACAGTGAAGCCCAGAGACTCACGAGGATGATGCCTTTAAATGCAAATAAGACAAAATTTAAAAATATATATATGGGCATGGGGCCGGGGATATAGCTCAGTGGTTCTGGCGCCTGTCTTGCAAGCGCAAGGACCCGGGTTCGATCTCTAGTAACCACATAGCAATACTGGGCGTGAAGACTCAACCCAGCAGCAACCAGTACCACATACCACAGTGCCGGGCGTGGTGGCTCACGCCTGTAATCCCAGCACTCGGGAGGCAGAGGCAGGAGGACTGCTGTGATGTGAGTTGGAGGCTGAGCTCAGGGCCAGCCTGAACCACAAAAGCGAGACCCTGTCTCAATTGCTGGGCACACTGCTGGCCCAAACAGAATGGGTAGTCAGGAGAAGGCAAAACAGATGCGCCTGTGTACACACTCCATCCGTGTTATTCAGCTGCTTACTTGACACTTATCACTCTTTAACTCTGCCACGCTGTCTCCTCACCTAAGGTGACCTTCATGTGCATTTGTATATTAGAAAAGATAGCAAACAACTGGGGTAACCCAGCACAGTACCCACCCTGACCCAGCCAGGGTCTAACCTTATTGCCTTCCTAGGCTTGTCTTGCCCCCTGCTTGGCTGACTGGTGCAGAAGATGAGATTAGAAGCCAAACCTAATCTATAAATTATCATGCCTTCTACTTCACTTCCTTCTGAGTTAGAGTTCTTACTATTTGTACGGCTGACCCAGAATTTGATTGAACTGGGGGTTGGGGAAGATCCGCAGCCTAACAGACACTCACTGTCCTCTCTTGATGATCACAGTATGGCTCAAGTGAGCTTTTCTTTCCCCAGTTTTATTTTATTTAGTACATGTTTGCATTACATTTCAATTATATTCCTTGTGTTAGGAACATGCACATAATCCACCTCGATTCTTTATCCACCCTCTCCCCTTCCCTTCCTCCTCTTCCACTTTATCTCTTATTCCCCAAAATGTAAGTAGTTCTGTTATTCCCACGTCAGTCTCTTGCTTTCTGTTACTCTTGGGCTAAAGGCCAAAGTCCTTCAAGTGTCCTATCAGGGCTCAGCCGGCCACTGCTGTTTTCCCCATCGCCAGCTTCCTCTCCTCCACCCTGTCCCCCTCTGTCGTTGAGCCGCAAAGCCACGGTTTAGTCCGCCTGAGTCTCTCTCTTCCTCAGCCCCGGGGCTTGCAAATGTCTTCTCCCCGTTCCCTCAGCTGCCTTTTCTTTTTATTGAAGGCAAAAGTTTTTTACCTTGATGTGGTACCACTTCTTTCATTTTTTTTTTTTTTGGTATCATAGTAAAAAAAATAATAATTCCAAGACCAGTGTCAAGGAGCTTTTCCTCTATGTTATCTTCTAGGAGTTTTATGGTTTCAGGTCTTTAAAATTTTCAGTCCATTTGAAATCAATTTGGTAGATGATAGAAGGGTCCAATTTCAACCTTTTGCCTGTATAATATGATCAAGGTGAAAGTTTAACCTTGAAAAATTTGTTACAGTAAAAATGCACATTGCCACTAATCCCCCTCAACTAGAGAGGGAGTGTTTTGAGGGGGATTAATGGCAGTGTGTCTTTTACTGGAATAATTATTTTTGATTTAAACATTCCCCCTATTTTGCAGTCTCACCTGACATAGATACCCGGCTCTCTGAATCCAAGCCGTGGCACTCCTGTCAAGGCTGGTCTAGCATCAACATGTGGCTTTACTCCCGGGCACCTTGTTCTGTCCCTTATATCGTAGTTAAGCTCCTTTTCCCTGGGGCTGAGGTCTTCCCGTGTGTCATTTAAGCATGGTTTCTAGCAGGGCTTCTCTTGTTGCCCGGAAGCCCATCAGCAGATCCTGACCCCATGGTGGAGGAGGGCACACGGGCGGCTCACAAATTCAGGAAGAGAAAAGGGTCAGTGATCTCAGCTGACCCAAGAAGGAGGAGACACAAAACAGCAGACCTGCACTCGCAGCATCTTGTGAGGGTCCCCCAGACTCCATGACTAGAGGGAAACGCGCTCTGAGAATTTAGGGTGTGCTAAATTTAGGGTCCTGCTTGGAGGGGCAGGACCACCCCTCCCTCGGATGACCTTGGCAGCAACTAACCTGGCAGCCCGTCTGCAATGTTTAGCCCCCACTGTTTTCAGTGTGACCCCAGAGACACCACGCGCAGACGCTGGCCCTGCAAACCTCAGTGTGAGCGAAGCCCCAGCCCCTCACGTCTCCCTGTCTCCTTCTCCCGCCAGGAGTCCGAGGGCGTCTCCTGCCACTACTGGTCGCTGTTTGATGGGCATGCGGGGTCCGGGGCCGCCGTGGTGGCGTCACGCCTGCTGCAGCACCACATCACAGAGCAGCTGCAGGACATCGTGGAGATCCTGAAGAACTCGGCCGTCCTGCCGCCCACCTGTCTGGGCGAGGAGCCGGAGAACACGCCGGCCAACAGCCGGACCCTGACGCGCGCCGCGTCCCTGCGCGGCGGGGTGGGCGCCCCCGGCTCACCTAGCACCCCGCCCACGCGCTTCTTCACCGAGAAGAAGATCCCGCACGAGGGCCTGGTCATCGGGGCCCTGGAAAGCGCATTCAAGGAGATGGTAGGTGCCGCCGAGCGGTCAGGGCCCGGGGAGGACGGTCACTCGCCCAGCCCCGTTCCCCTCGGGTGTCTCACCTTTGTAACAGGCCTTTCATTCTTGGTGCAAGTGGGCACCGAGATGAGAGCTCTTGGCACGAGTGCTACCAGGATCAACACCTTGAAAGCAAGTGCGCAGGGCCCTGGTATATGAGATGTGGGCCCTATCGCTTCCTTGCCGTCAACCTCCGGTCGGCGCCAGCCAGTCCGGTCCGAATTCACTGTAATGGGAGCGTGGTTGCCATCCGGTTTGGATCTGTGTGTGAAGCCCAGGTGCTGGGGAGGCAGTGTCGGGAAGGTGCCCCCCCCCCCGGACTGTTTCTGTACTCGGCTGACCTAAGAGGGCAGGTGATGGTTGGTCATGTGGTCCCCACCGCTGGGAAGGTGCGGCCAGTCATCAGGACCCTTGTGTTTGACCCGAACGTATGGGTTGGTTTGTGCATCCAGTCTGGGACGGGGTGTTGAGGAACCCCAGCATCGTTCCGTGTGCGCTGCAGAAGTTACCAGTCGGCTCCGGCAGAAGGTGCTGCAGCCTGGCTGTCCCGTGCTGAGCGCACAGAGGAGCCCTGCTTGGTTCTCTCTGATCCCCCGTCACCTTCCCCGGACCTCCTGATTAAGCCATTGAAGAACACTTGTAGACAGGACTCGAGTCAGGCAAAGGGAAGCAGTGACCTTAAAACCTGGAGATAAAGAGTAGTGACAGCAGAGCTGCTGGGAGCGGCTCCCCGGACATTATGTCACCTGCTACTAAGAGAAAAGCACACGGTCACCGTGAATGTTGCCGTTGGGTTTGTCTGTAAGGAAAAGTAGATAATAGTAATACCTCAGAGTTATGTCTGCTTGTTACTTAAGCTCATCCCTCGTGTGGTCTCAGCTTTTCTGTCCTGCCCCTCCCATTTACCTTGTGATCATAGGTACTTGTAGATATATCTCTATCTCAGGTGTCCTGTAGCCAGCAATTCTGCAGCCCAGCCAAAAAAAGAAAACTGAAGGTAGAAAAGCTGTTTAGAAGAAAAATGTATTAGGAGTAAGCAAACAGATTCCTACTCAGGCCCGGTGTGAAGACTGGGGATTTTTTTGTTTTGTTTTGTTTTGATACAGCCTTGATTGCCTTTGTAGTTCGGGCTGGCCCTGAGCTCAGCCTTAAAGTCACAGCAATCATCCTGCCTCTGCCTCCCGAATGTTGGGATTACAGGCGTGAGCTACCACGCCCGGCACTGTGGTATATGGTTCTGATTACTGGTAGGTGTGTCTTTGCACCTATCATTATTGTATGTGTTACCAGGATCGAACCCATGCCCTTGCGCTTGCAAGGTAGATGCTGGAACACTGAGCTAAACCTCTGCCCGGTGTGAAGATGTGTTTCCAGACATTGATGTGCACAGGGCTCTTGTTTAAAGAGGCAGCACTTTGATGGTGGGGTGCACTTATTATAGAAAATGAAGGTCAGTTTATGTGGAGGTGAAAATAGGAAGAAAATTCTAGAAGCTTCATTTCCTTTGCGGATGTCTTCCGAGATGGCTGCATTCTCAGTTTCAACCACTAGGGGTCGATGTCACATCAACTCTGGTCTCCACATGGGTTTTAGGCTGCTCTTGTGCTTGTGCATTACTGGCTCAGGACTGCTAGCAAGTTTTAGTTCAGAGCTTCATTCAGAAAAATAACTAATCAAAGCCTCGTGCTTGTATATCAGCTTAGTTCAGCCTTAGGCAGTTCCTTACCTTTTTTTTAAAATCAGTAGCCAACACATACACATATGCACAAACACGCGTGCACGCGCGCGCGCGCGCACACACAGAGACACACACACACACACACACACACACACACACAGAGTTGTTGCTTCTACACGGGTCTCACTGTGTAGTTCAGGATGGCCTCGAACTCGCAGTGGTCCTCCTGCCCCAGCCTCCTGTGTACAGGGAGTACAGATCGGCGCCCCCACACTCAGCTTCACTTTTAATTCATCCAATCAACCCCTATTTGTGGAAAACCAGCTAAATGCAGACCTGAATGGGAGGAGAGCCAGGAACAAGTTGAGAAAAAACCATGTCACCTTACATGACAAGCGCCTTGAGAGAGCAACTATAGGGTCAGATGAGAATGTGGAAAAGAGGTGAGGGAAAGCGAGGCCGAGGAAAAAGCGGGGTCTGAGAGGGTGCTCTGAGCTGAAGAAACTGTGTGAGGAACCACGTCAGAGCACAGCTCAGCGAGGCTAAAGCAACAGGCTGGTGTCTGGTGTAGTTAGAAGACAGATACAGGAATAGGGTGACTCCAGGGGAGTTGGGCAGGCCACGTGGAGCCCACCTGTTGGGCACGGCGTGTTACATGCTGGTGTCCTCTGTCTGAGAAGTTTCTGATGTTGGAGTTTGTCTCAGATTTAGGGGTATTTGCACCTAGATAAAGAGGATACTGAGGGATGGGCCCTGCCTCTGTCACTCTGTGTTCTGTGGGAGAAAGTGCCTGGCCTGACACTCAGGACTTGGAGGAGGAGAGATGTATTTTTCCTCCCACTTTCAGAGGTCTCCGTCCCTGCGTGGGCGGCCGGCTCCCGGGAGAAACTGAGGCAGCAGGATTAACGGAGGACAGCTGTTCCCATCATGGCGTCCAGGAAGCAGATAGCGTGGGGAGCAGCGGGGGGAGGGAAGAACACCCTTCCGGTCCCAGGAGGGGCCTCGCCTCCTAATAGCGCACTCAGGTGCTAAACTCACCTATGAGGAATCGGCACATAAGCACAGCCCCCCAGAGCCCTGAGTGTGTGAGAGTTATGGGTGAATCTAAACTATTGCTGGCCCCAAGACAGGATGAAATGTATTTGTTTCATAAACACTTTACACAAATGGCCTGAAAATAATTTTATACAATAGTTGCAATAATTACACATGAAGCAACGTTTCATAGCATTGAATTATCCATTTGTAGTATCATGTTGCTCAAAAAGTTTTAGATTTTAGAGCCTATCAGCTTTTATCCTTTTCAGAATAACTATGCTTGACCTGTGTAAACCTTTACCTCGGAGCCATAACTCTTCTTCAAATACATTGCTTTTGAGACTCTTCCTCCCTCCTGGCTTCCTCATCACACCACTTCCTGCAGGTGGTTTCTGTCTTCCGACACATCCACAGTTTACCTGGACCTTGCACCACGTGGCTGGCCTCATTAAGTCGGAAGATGGTTCAGTTCTTCGGTTCTCATGGTGCAGAGTAGGTGGCTACATCCTATGCTTTGTCAGGGTCGCTGCCTGTTGTTCCAGGGTAATTAGGAGTAGCGTCCCCTTTTTAGAGTCACAAGGGTCCATGTTTGGTGGTTATTTATATTTACCATAATCACAAAGAGACACTTTTCTTTGCCTGTTAGAGACTTCCGAAGAAGCTCTACCTCATAGACATCCTGCCCTCTTAATCATTCGGTTGCGCAGGTTGAACTGCAGAACGAACAACACAGAAATACCATGTGGCCTCAAACAGAGAGCCTGAAAGGCCACTATCACCTCATATGAAGCATTTTTTCTTTCTCTCAGTATTAGCATTTTGAGAGTCACTGACTCAAAGCAAGCTTGGGTGGGGGGAGGGGAGTTGGTTCCCAGCATGCACCCAATTTCCTTGTCTTATTGACCAGATCTGATGGCTCCTTCCAGAGAAGAGCAGTTTTGAATTTCCAGGCTGTTCCTAAACTTTCTTCCCAAGATCACCGGTCACTTTTTAGCCTTCCTGTCGAGGAGGAAAGCTAGAGGTGTTCTGTAGGTGGTGCCAGGTTTACACTGTTCTGATCTCCTGTGTTAGGAACTTTCACTGTCAGCTACACTTGCCTTCGGGTCGTCTTGTTTTCTGTCTCACTTTCAGTCCCTACAGGCTGCGTCCTAAGCTTAGGACTGTGTCATTGATGCCACCCCTCCAGCTTCCACTCCTGAGATATGGAGTGTCATGATATCCCTAAAAGTTGAGCTGCCCCTTCTCGGAGGAGGGAAGTTGTTTTATGCATAGTGATTCAGTAATGTGGAATGATTCTTTTTTTTTTTTTTTTTTTTTTTTGAGACAGGCTCTCACTTTGTGGTTCAGGCTGGCCCTGAGCTCAGCCTCCAACTCACATCACAGCAATCCTCCTGCCTCTGCCTCCCGAGTGCTGGGATTACAGGCATGAGCCACCACGCCCGGCAATGTGGTATGTGGTACTGATTGCTGCTGGGCGTGAGTCTCCACGCCCAGTATGATATGTGGTTACCGGGGATTGAACCAGGGTCCTTGCGCTTGCAAGACAGGTGCCGGAACCACTGAGCTAAATACCCGGCCCATGGAATGATTATTGACACCTCTCTCTGTCTCTCGCATTGTCTCTGTCTCTGTCTCTCTTATGCTTCAGGCACTAGTATTAAGCATACAGTTTATAATCAACATTCTTTTAGACATTACAGAGCATAAAGACAAAAGGTGAGCTCTCTCTAGGGCCATTGCTAGTTACACATTATTGGAATATAGAGGAAGGCCATATCTCATTGGTTTGGTATTCTAAATGACATTGAGGAGATTGGACAATATGGATAGTCCGGACGGGACCATCTGCTACAGATGTTCAGAAACACCAAACCGGATTAAGTAGTTACTATTCGGGGAAATAATAGGCACTATTTACAAAATACAGACTCTCAGAATGGAGGAAAATATGATTTAAAAAAGGGGAGATGGTGGCAGCTTCATCGAGCTATGTAAGTTTCTTTGAAAACATTTCCTCTTTGATCCTGGGGTTGCTTGGCACAGCGTGGAACTTGTGGAAAAGTGACCTCTGACCGTCGTCCTTTAATATGACTGTGCCTGCTGGCAGAGGGAGGTGAGCCCTGCCGCCCCCTTGCTGTGTCTTGTTGGAGCTTTCCTCCTAGAGACAAGGTTCTGTAGCCAGTTCTTCCTGTATCCACTGTGGAAAGCAAACCATGGCGTCCTAAAGGACATGAATGTCTGGGACTTCTTGACTAACTTCCACTCCACCTCCCAGGGTGCTTTGTGACAGTGGCTGGCTTACCAGCTGAGAGTCATCCTCTGTTACACTTAGGATGTTCCTTGGGCCAGGACAACCAATATCAACAAGATAAATCCCTTCTAAGTTCTAGTTTCAAATCTCCCTATTTCCTTCTTTACATAGACAGTATTTCTGACTCACAGAGAGAACCAGTTCCAGTGCCAGGCTCATAGCCAAGGTCTTTGCCTTCCTAGGAATCAAAACCAAGTCAGCCTTGGTTAGCTGCTGTGGCTATAGCCAGGAAGATATAATTCTTTTTTTTTTTTTTTTTCTTCAGTGTAAGTGTAGGTTCCCTGCCATGGTGAGAGTGTTCTGGAAGTTTGGTTATTAGAAAGAGAGAAAATGACACTATTTTAACTTGTCAATCTACCATACATCTTCCTAGTATACGGTAAATGGTTGAGATACCAAACAGATTGGTAAAAACTATGCAATGATATTGTGATGAAAAGAGAGAGAATGAACACAAAGCTTACTTGTAGTTTATAAACCTGATTTTAAAAAAATTCTAGCATATTAATGGTAAGCTGAGAACTTGGATGTTTGCCTTTATTTAAGTCAGAGTTTTGTTTTGTCTTTGTTTTTTGTTGGAGTAAGGAAATTCCTTCAAGTAGAAATGAGCCTGCAGCTCCACAAAAGCCAGCAGGGGGCACTGCTCAGCAGTGCTGGTTCTGTGTGTGTGGTTTTTCTGTTCGGGTTTTTTTTTTTTTTTTTTTTCCTTCCCCTTTTCCTCATTGCCTGGCTGGCAGATGGCCTTGTTCTCAGAATAAACCAGGATGAGACCCGGATACTCAACCCATGCAGAATCTGATTATATGTGACTGACACTATTAGCAATATGCTCCAAACCATATTTTAGCCCAGCTAGGGCGAGCTGCCAGGTCCTTTTGAACCCCCCAACACTTGCATACTTCTCCTGACTGTTGTTCCTTTAAAATTTTTTTTTCAACCTGAAATTTGGTAGGGAACAAAGACGGACCCTGGAGTTGCATCATCTGTGAGATGCTCCGACCGAATTACAACCATTCTGGGCAATTTGATTTTTTTTTTCTTGCAATTCTTTCCAGTCGAATCAGTCTCATTTACACATATTTCCATTCTCTGTATGTGCTCTTCTTTTGCAACAATAAGAAATGAGTAAAATCTCCAATCTTATAGAGTAGATCTTTCTCTGATGTAGAAGTAGGTCTGGGCTAACTGTAGTATTGAAGCAGGCACAGCTCAGAACACAGGAACTCAGACCTACTAAGTGGGACGTGTCCACAAGCGTATATGGGCGCTTGTTTGAGCATATCAGTGATTCATCACATTGAGTCTCCTGAGTCTAAGTGATCCTTTCAACTTCACTTCGCAGAAGTGATACTACGTGGGTGTGTTTTGCTAGTGAGTTATTCTAGACTTATGGAGTTCACTGCCAGCTAAAAAAGGAAAATATTCCAAATAAGTTGCTGCTTAACACAAAGCAGTTTTTCTCATGATTTCCCTGATTCGTGGGGGAAAAAAATGTACAGAAGTCAAGGGTGTTTTTAAAAAATATGTATGCATTTTTATTTTTTTACCTAGAGAGTAAGAAACAAACAAGCTAATTTGAAAGATCGAGGGTTTCAGGGGAAAAGGCAGAGAATTCAATGGTAAATATATCTTTATTGACTTCATTTATCATGTTTAATCTGATAGTAAAAGAACCACCCAGATGGCCCTGTTAATGTGCCTTTCAGTGCTGAGACTTTGTGAACCATCTTTAAAAGAGGAGTAGGTGGTGGATGTAGGAAAAAATAAATGTGCTATTTTGGCTCCTAAGGAGGAGAGGAGGGAATCAATTATTTTTAGAATCTGTTCTAGTTGCACACAGTTTTGTAAGAAGTAGAAGAGTGTGTTTTAATGTCAGTGAATCCTTCAGGGGCTGCGTCTGCAGAAAGGCATCTTTCAAACCCTTTTGAGAACCCCATGATGGCGAGAGTGTGCTTGTTAGGAACATGTGCATGTGTGTACACACGTGTGTATTCCCGCGCAAATGTGGGGGCAATGAGGCGCGCATGTTATCATTAGCCGAGTTTCTCAGATAAAAAAAATAGTTGCACTTTAGTCCACTTTTTATGAGAAAGTGGGGGTGCATTCAGCTTTCTTTACTCAGAGGGAATCATGCAGGGGATGGGGAAAAATGACACAATAAAATGAATTAGAAAAAAATATATTGACCTGTTCTGTTAAGATAATTGTAAGAGGTTAACTGAGGAAATTGATTGGAACATTCTCCCTAACAGGGTAAGTAGGAACCTTCCTCTAGCAGAATATGTTGGTATTCCACATTCTACCTTGATTTTTTTCCCTAATGACTAAATACTTTTAAAGTTAGATTTTCTTGTATTCGAAAACATGACAAATAATGCCTTTTCCTACAGTGCAGAATAAATATGTTTGCCTGAGCTCCAGGGGAATTCTTTACCATAATCAGTTTTTCACGTGGACTTTGTGTACTGTAGGATTTTTCTCCTTTTGGATTGCACTAATAATTCTCTTAAGCCCTTCAAATATCACTCATGTTCCAGTCCATACATACCAGGGGAGCAAAGAATTTGTAATAAAAAAAATGTCTTTCATTTAGACTTCAGCTCTTCAAACAAATATTGATTCTGGTTGTGAGAGGATAATTTCTGTACCTAGAGAAGTTCTTTCCAACCTATTAAAAATAGTAATTTGGATGTGGACTTAGTTATGCCATTTTATATGTTGAGTATATATGAAAAGTACATGTACCATGATATCAACTTTATGAGTTATTTAAATGAAAATTTTAAAAAGATAGACCCACAGTGGAGTTTATAGGTAGGAGTACTGGTTTTATTTTTATATTTTAAAGCTTACACACAAAAATATTGATATGTTGATTTTTTTCTTCTCATTTTCTTGAGAGGATCCTTCCTATCTGTCTCCTATGCTCCTCCTTCCCTTTATCCCCAACCTGTAACATCTTTGTGTAGGGTCTGATAACTGCTCACTTATTCTCATCCACTGACTGCATTTAATCAAGGTTTCCTGCCTAATCATTGTCTTGGTGGTCATTTGCATGACACCCATTTTGTTGTGAATTATGGACTTCATTTCTCATATTAAAGCAAAGGTAAGGCAGTAATGATGTATTTGGGAAACCCTAGCATTTTTGGTGCACTTTTTTACTTGTCTATTTAATGAACATTTCTTAAACTCACATTTGCTTAGCCCAGTGTGAGTGTTGAGGGTCTAAAGGAGCAGAAGTCACTGCTCTCAGTCACAGACAGGCCAGGACACAGGGGAATCTACATGGGATGTTAAGTCTGCATATGCCCTCTAATCTAACACAACAATCCCATAAGAAAGCCAGTTCACACAGAATTGAAGTAAGCATGCCATGTCTAGGGTAGTCCTGCGAACACAGTATGCACTGTCCTCTTCAGAAATGCCCATTATGTTGTAGGAAAACAACATGCGAACACAGTCCTCAAGCTTGACCGCTGTGCCCCTTTGATGCTGCTGTCTTCCTCCTTACTAAAGTTCCTTCTTGCTTGCCCCGGAACTACCACATCCCCCACACATATATCCTGCTTCCTTCCCATGGCTCCCCGCCCCCTCTCTGCCTTACCCAGTCCACTCCTATCATATTAGTTTCTCCTAGTCTGTTTTTTTTTGTGTGTGTGTGTGTCCTTTACTTACTCTTTTGCCAGTGTACTACCTCTAATCCTTTGCTGCATCCTCAGTCGAGACTTCTATTTGCAGTTTCTCCCCAGTGGCTTGTCTGTCTTAATGTCTTTGGCCCTGTGAGTGCAATGTTGTGTTCCTGGAGCCCACGCCCCACACACCACCTCCATTCTGTGAGGAGCCCAGCCGAAGCACCTCCGCCTTTGTGAGTTTCCAAGACACACAGAAGTGCCCCAATCCTTAATCTGCCAACTGCACCACCAGACATCAGCCAAGAGCTGTTTCTTCCACTCCCCATAATTTTTACCAAACCCTATTCTCCTCCCCTCTGCCCCAATAAGAGTAGTAGATAACTTTTAGCTTGATGTCCAGTATATTTTTCTCATTCAACACATGTTTTCCCGATCATACAGAACCCTTAATTCTGTCACTAATATAGTTTCACCAAGGAATCTGTCTTGTTGATGAACATTTGTCAATATAAGTGTTGTTCTGTTTCTTATTTCCTTGGGGGTGGCTCATTAGGTGGCAACTAAAATGCTTTGGAGGAGAAAAACCATTTGCAACCTGGTCTCTAGTCCAGTGAGTAGGGGCAATCTCCCCCTCATCAGTGTGTCTGAACAGTGAGGTTAATGATGGTCCTGAGGACGAAGTGGACTCTATGATGAAATGCCTAGCACACTGCTCGAGGCAGAGAAGGTGCTCCGTGAATGTCGGCTGCTGTCATTATACATGTGTCCCCATTATGAATGAGTGGCTTTTGGAAGAGGGAAAGTCAGATCGGAGTTCAAAGGTTAGATGTTTGATCTAGAAGTCATGGATCAACTCCTGCCTGTGATGAATAGAAGACAGTTCTTCCAGTTCCCTCTTTTATCTAGCTGTGAAAAATACTTTTTATTCAAGGCTTTAGAGTTTAAAAGAGTGATCAGATCCAAGTAGTTGGCACTCTGAGATTCTTTATTCTGTTTTCCACAAGGCAGTTCAAGCGTCCATACAGAAACTCAATCTGCTACGAACTATGTTGTTTATTGAATATGATTTCTATTTTATTCTTCCAGTTTTGCCTGATGGTGTGTGTGTGTTGTCCTTTTTGCAGATGGCCTATTATAGGGCAGTTGTATGCACTGTCCTCTTCAGAAATGCCCATTACATTGTAGGAAAACAAGTCCTGGAGATTTTCTTATCTCTCGTCAGAGCGTGTCCAGCTCTGTGAGACTGTTGAGGGAGTGAGACTGTGACACGAGTCCCTACACCACCCAGCACTAACTCTCCTGTCTTCTCCAGGACCTACAGATAGAGCGCGAGAGGAGCTCGTATAACATATCTGGTGGCTGCACAGCCCTCACTGTGGTCTGCCTTTTGGGGAAGCTGTATGTGGCAAATGCAGGAGACAGCAGGTAAGCAAATCAGTTGTTTGATTCTTACTAGTTTCTAATACTTTTTGGTAATTTTCATCTTTTTATAATTATAAGATTAAAAATAATTTTGCTTGAGATTGAGCAATGAGAAATACAAGACTTCGGTGTCCTAGTGACAGAGGAGTCAGGTCATCCAGGTGGTCTTGTTCGGAGCAGGAGTTCATGTGTTAGCTACAGTTGCTGTCAACCCATGGCACTCAAATGGATTTTGGCTTCGAACCTGTTTTTCGGTGAAAACTTAGCAGAGGCAGAATATGTGAGAGGAACATGGGGAAGGCAAGGGGTTTGGGTGCAGCAGACGTCTGCAGGGGAGCCAGACAGGACTCTCCAACTGGCTTCACATCCCCACAGTGGCTTGTACTGTTCCCTCCCAGGAGCCAAAAATTTCTCCTTTTATGTACTAGCTCTTTAGAGCCACAGTCTCACCTCTTCTGCATTCAGCTCAGAGGAGCTCTGACCAAGAGATCGTGCTTAACCCTCATTTTATCCAGCATTGCCCGGCAGTAAGATAAACGTACTTTAATTATATTTTAAATAACTGACACTTATTCACTTTTGATGAGGGAGATATTAAAGTTATACACTTTATGGGAAATGTTCCGATGTATAGTGTATAGTTCTCTACCTCTTTAATAATAAAATAGCTGGCTGTATACTGTAGCCTTTTCCTGAAGACAAACTCATTATTCCGAAAGCAACGGAAGTAACAGGACTGTAGACACCAGGGCCTCAGAGGAGGAGCAGTTTTCCAGTCAGGCCTACAGCCTTGGGATTCTCTCGCTTCTCTGGGCCTCGGCCTCTGCTCTGTGCCTCTTGTTGCTCAGCCTCTCCTGAGGGCTGAGTCCCCCACCCCTGCCCCTTCCTGTTGCTAGTTTACCTTTGTAGCCTGGAAGATCAATGCCTTTGAGATAGTCAAGAGATTCACCCCAATTTTACTTCCATTGGCAAAGCAGGAGACCAAGGTCTGAGATGCCTCGGTTCTTCTCAGTGGAGTGTCCTTTCTCAGTCTCATCCACTGAGGACCCCTCAGACAAAGGAAAGTGAACACCACAGGCAGCAGCTTTGCAGACATGAAGATGGATGTCTTTGAAAATCCATTTATTTCACACGTGTACCTGGGAGCCAGAAATGTGGCTCAGTGGCACCAGGCCTGCTTGGCAAGTACATAGTATATATGGATATTTCATTCTACATGTAACATGTCATGGATTTCAGTGTTAAATTTTGCACAGTATATGGAAGTGTACATGAAATGCTGTATTTATCCCCGGCCTCTATCCTCTGTGTTAACTCATGATTCTGGCAGGAGGAGGCTCCAACCCAGGTGCATCCAGAGGGAAGGAAAAAGCAGAGAGAACTGACTAGGGGGATAGAATTCCCCAGGAGGAGTTGGCACCGTGGGCCTGCAGGGGCCAGGGAGGAAATGTCACAGCAGGGTCTCAGGAGAGGGGCTACTGATGAGCAGCCACCCGAGAGAGAGACAGGAGAGACTGCGGAAGTATTCTGTCCTCCTCTCCTCTCAGCTGCCTGTCTCAAGCCTGGCCTTCCCATCGCTTCAGCTTGGCCAACAGGAGCTGGCTGACAGGCGTCCCTGGCAGTGCCATCCATTGAGATCAGTTCTATAAGCACAGATATAGAGCAAGACTCCATCGCCATTGGGGTCAGTGGAATGTAACCTGCATGTCCCAGGTTCTCCCCTGTCCACCTCACAGGTCAGCACCTGAAGAGGGATGAGGAGATATGTAGATACACACCATGAAGCCACACTCTGGCCTCTTGTTCCCTTTTGAATCAGGAACTTGTTGGGTGACAAATGAGCATCTAAGGAGGTCATCCATTTCTGTTCTGATTGAATAAGACTGGAAGGGTGATTTATCCGTCCACTCACACCTGCCTCTTGCCTTTGTGTCCTACTTCTGCATCCTTCAAAGTGAGGAACTTTTTGAACCGAGGTAGGGCCTAAACAAGAAATTGCATTTCTGCTCTTTGTACAGCAAGCTCATCCTTGACTCACAGGAGAGAAACCTCTCACCAGGTGACCTCAGACTGGAGGCTAACTCACCTCTGCGCCCAGAGTACCTTTGTGTTAGACTGTCCTTCCTCAAGACTCAGTTCCGCCATGTTTTTTCTCATTTTAAACCATAGCTTTTCCTTCCATGTTCCAAGCCATTTAACAGAACCAGTTACCTAACCAGGACTCCCACATCCAAGAAGCTCCAGCCCTCTGTCCAGGGTCAAAGGCTCCTCTTCTGTGTTCGTGCTCTTCGCCTCCCCGCACTCTCTGCTGCTCCATCAGTTTCCAGACCTTGATCTGTAAAAGTGGAGTTTTGGGGCCAGATAATTCCTAAAATTTCTGGCATTCTAAAGATTATCCCATAGCAATGTCACTTTGAGGAAGTAAAGTAATGCCATAAATGTGGATCTTTATAACAAATGTTTCTTAAGAGTTACTTTTTCAAATTTTAGTTTAACTGAGGTCCTTGATTTTCTAAATGCACATAAAACTTAATGTTTTTCCTCCCTTCCCTTTTCCTTCTTCCTTTCCTTCCTTTTATACTGCTAGATTATATATCTAGGGCCTCCTGCATTCTAGGCAAGTACTCTTCAACTGAGGGGTACCCCCAGACCTACATCAGTTTCATTAATTTCTAATAGTTTACTGCCAGATAGATAGATTGACTTTTGAGTCAATTGCCCCAATCAGAATGAAACTTTCTATCCTCCTGCCCTTCAGCCCTCCTAGTGCTGGGATTATGGGTGTACACCATCATGCCTTCCCTCTCACAACTTTGAAAGCCTAACAGATCATATTCTTTAATGAAGCTGTACAGCACAAAATAAAAACTATCCTCTGGTTAAACAGTACTTCTAAATAGTACTGAGTATTTTTTGAAGTACTCAGGTCCTAGTATCCAGATATAAATTGAGGATTTTATTGCCATTTGAATGAGTGCAGTGTTCATATATGGATTATAGTTCATACAAAAAAAAAACCTAAGGACTGTACAAGTTGGTATTTATATATGCTGTCTAAAGGATCATTTATGGGACATTTAACTCTTCAGGTTGCTATTTGCAACTATTTATAAATAGTGGGCAGTTGATATCATCTTATAGAATCATTGCCAATATTATGGATTAATCATATAAATGCATTGATAACTTGCTTCATGAACGCTTTTGTTGATAAGCAACTTAGTTCACAAACTGAAGCGTTAGGCAAAATTTTGTTTTCCTCTGTGAACTCTGCATCAGGTGACACATATGACCATGACCATCTTTCCTGCATAAGAGGACCGTGGCTATCTTTTCCAGAACTGTGGAACAAATTGTTTGTGAACCAAGGTAATGCAGTATTTGAGTTTATAAAAACACTCAGTTATTTCCAAGAAAAAAGAACTAAGTGTACTTGTCCATGTCTATGGAAATGTAGGTCTATTATCACTTGTGGACAAGTAGTCAGGAATCCAAGAGGTCAGTTTAAATAAATGTTTAGAGCCGACAGAAGATCCCGGCAATAGGGTTCTGATTAATTAAGTGCTAATGTTTCTTTTTTATTGCTAGATTTTAGCTGTCATGCATTTACTCTAAATCTTGACAGTTTTGAGAGTGAAAATAAATCTTCGTCTGTGTTTCCTGCACTATAATTATTCATGCTCAGGAAGAGAGAAGCTTTGTGCTGGTTCAGTGCAAAAGCCATGATAGTCGAGAACATGCTTCAAGCCTCTCAGCCGTGGCATCTGATTTACCATCAGGTGTGTGTGAGTCGAGAATGTCTTCAGGAAATGCTGTGGTACTGTTTGTGGCTCACCAGTGCTTGAGTCACTGGTCATTCTCAGTGAAACACGGTCTGCAGTGATGTGAACTCACTCAGTGTCTGGTCGGTGGCTGGGGAGAGACTTCCTTTCTCTGTCCAGCTGAGCTAACCAGCCATAGAGGCACATGTGTCTGAGGGACACTTGCAGATTGCTTTGTTTTTCCAGGGCAAAGGCAGCCAGCTCAACACCTAGGGATCTTAAGGCCTAGCAGAGAAGCAGATGGTGGGCAGATTTTCACTCCCAAAAATGAACCAGTGGCATGCAAATGTCACGCGGAGCAGCACGCAAACTGTCACCCGTTGTGTCTGCGTCATCAGCTCCATGGGGCTGTGTGTGTTCCTCACTTGAGGAAGATGGTACTGTGACTCTGTTTGAACAAGTGATTTTGTTTTATTTCTAGAGAAATAAGAGATTGAGGAAGCAAAGCCATTAGCACTTATTTCCAGTGATACCTAAAGGTTTGCCAAGGGAGACAAGATGAATTCATTCAGATTGCCGAAAACTATATAAGATTAGTTAGATTCTTAGTTACACTTTTGCCAGCAGCATTAAGATAGCTAATGAGTAAATTAGTATAGTAAATACTATAGTAAATACTATAACATAGTAAATACTATAACAGAAGATCATCTTTAATTCCCTCATTAATATAGTGAGAAGGAGACAGTGTAACCACGTGAAGATATAGGAAGGTACAAAGATGTATTTGCCTGTGGTTCCACAGTGCTAAGGAGCAAGGCTTCCATCCAGCCCAGGACTAAGTCAAAGCACTTGGTATCACCTTGCTCTGGGATCTTCCACCTATGCCAAAACATGGGATTTTTTGTTTTTCTCATTTTAACATCTCTTACATTAGAATTTCTAATTAACATTTTCCTTCCTATATATTTGTGCATAATATAACACATGCCTTATTTGTTAATCGGTCATATTTTAGATTTCAGTTACAGTGGGTTATAGGTATCAGTAAGTATATAGCTGCATTTAAAGTTTATTTTACATGCATCGCAGCCATCAAGATAATCAATTTTGATTTATGCAGCTCTTTCATTTGTGATATAAGATAAGGTATTTTCAAGAATTGGGACTGCTGTGTCCTTCCGGGTATACCATAGTTTTGAGACCCTTGTAAAGGGCTGTTTCCACTTTAATAAGAGTGTGTGGAAGACAGTGTGGACATCCCCTGGTCTAGCATTTTGTAAGTGATCGTGTCCAAGATGTCTGGCTCTGGTGTGTTATGTTCACAATTTATGTGATGGCCGTGTGTCACAGTCCTTTTCACAGATTCCCGAGAACACAGCATCACCCTTCTTTGCTTGAAGTCCTCCCAGAAATGTGGGGAGGTCAAATGTGCTGATTAGTTAGCTCTTAACAACAAGTATTCCAAGACTTGCTTAAATGAAGACTGAGAGTCCAGCCAGGATACATTTCTTTCATTTCTCTTTTGCTCATTTTAGTTTTTGCAGAATTACTACCTTTAAGGTAAAGCTTTTTATATTAGGTCAGAGGTGAATTCCTATGACAAATTTGAATTTTCTTGAGGATAGAAGTTGGGTATTAAACAAGACTTATGTTTCTAAATTCAAAACCAATTACACATCTGTGGAGTCTTCTGTCTCAGGCTTCTCTCCTTTGCTGATGTGAAAAGATAATGAAACATTATATAACTGCCTCCACCCTGTGGGAATGTAAAGAACTATTCACTCTTTTCTGTATTCACGGATTTCCTTAGTGGCCAGTACAAAATGTTCTCGAAGCTCCTCTTTCTTGTAAGTGGGTTATCTACCTGCACCAGCCAGTCACCTGCTGCTTTGATGGTAGCTTTCCTCCAAGTTCAGAAATACGTTTGATCTTCTTCCATTGACTATATTAAATTTGATACACTTCTCATTTTCTTTAAGATTTCTCTCTCTTTGAAAAATAGCATACGGAAGAACCAGGATTAACTACTATTCCGCGCTATGAAGGTTGAGCTGCTGTTTCTGCCTTTTCTGCCTGCTCCTCCACCCTGAGTCTTTTTTTAAAGTTTTTTTAAAATTCAAATCTTTATTGGTACATTATGAATACACATCATCATCGCATTCAGCATTGATAGTTCGTACCAGAATATGACACGACTTGATTCTCATTTTTCCCTTCCCCACCCTGAGTCTTTTCAGTATATCTTTTGTGTCATCCTTTAGCTAAGACTGTGACCTGGAGAAAGAATCATGGGAAGAAAATAATATTATCAAATGATCATAGATACATGCAAAGACATGTAGAGATCAATTCTTGACAGGCCTTTCCTGTCAAGCCACTTGGTGTCTATGCAGAGAGCACCTAGATTCCCCTTCTCTCTCTTTGCATTTCCTCCCCTTGGGTATTTTTGAGCTTCTTTCTGATCCCCATTACTCTAAATGTATGGCCCTCAAAAAATGTATCCTCAGATTAACAACATTACCTGGAGATTTGATAGAAAAGCCAATTCTATGGCTCTGTCTTAGACATACTAGATCAGAAACCTGGAGGAAGTGACAGAAGTGTGGGCAGGCAGAAATCAGTGTTATAATAAGTCCTTCAGGAAATTATAATGCATGGTGAGGTTGAAGGATCACTTCTAAAGTCTACTCTGGGACATCTGAGAAAGCCGTGAAGGTACCAGTATGTGCTCAGTTTTAAAATTATACCTGTTCTGACACCAGGCACCCCACAACACGAAGAGTCAGACTCAGCCATCCATTTGCAGTCAGACAGTGTGTGCAAGAGAGCTTTCAAGGTCTGTGTTCCATCTCACGCTCCAGCAAGCCACTGCTGAGGCCAAGGGTCTTGTCTGCTTGTTCTGTGGCTATGACTCCTTTAGTGCCAGGCTGATACAGAACATGGGTCTTGCTCATCAGAAAAATAGGACATAGTGTGAGAATTCTGTCATGGTTCAGCTCCCCTTTCAACCTCTGCATAGGCTCAGTGGATCTGAGGTCCCCATTGTCCCCCTAACATAAGGCTCTGCTTCCTTTGTCTGGAACGGTTGAGACATGCCTGGTGTGGACTTTTGTCTCTTAGTGAGCCAATGGGGAAAAACAACTGTGGTCCCAGTTTCACCTAAGATTATGCTTTTAACAGTTTATCCTTCCTGTTAGCCCACTGGGAGGCAGAGCGGGAAGTCTCATGGAGTTTGTAGAAATGTAGTATTTGGAAAGGTTGGCATGCAGTTGTCAGATTCATGGCCTTTTCAATCCCCAGTGATGGGGATAGGGTAGAGCGATGGGTTAATGTCAGGGGATTCTTTCTTGCGGAAGACTCCAAAAATCTACTTTTGCTCACTCCATTCTGCATCAAGTTAAGACTCTTGGGGCTGCAGCATCTAATTTCCAGATGATGGGAAGCCAAGTAAGATAAATCTGCAAGAGTCACAAAGACTTCAGTGCTTGAGAAGGGCAACTAAAGCTAACTAGGTGAAGCTTAACCACAGTAAAGATTAACTTTAACTCCTGTTGAAAGGAAAAACGAGGATAGCAGCATGGAAGAGATAGCTTATTGATGGCTCACATTTTTTAAAAAATATGTAAACAGACAGTAAATGTGGTCAGTAATGTGAAGTAGACACCAGAATCCAGTGCATTTGTAGGTTACAGCATTGGGGTACAAGGCAAACCTAGCTAATGTTTTTTAATTGGCTTACTTTGTTTCAAGTACTCTGCAGTTTCAAGGGCTTTAACAGATAACCTCATTAATTCTCACACCAAACCTTTTGGGGGAGGGTACTGTTATTCTTCTCATTTGACCCGTGAAGGCCCACTCTAGGTGACACGGTTTAATGGGCATGAATGAACAGAAACCTTCCAAGGAGAGACTGGCCTGGTGAGATTAGGAACCACTTTTAAAGGAACAGGAAAAGCTCAGAACAACTAGAGCACTTTTCAGTTATGAGACAAGAAAACTGTGGTGGATTTTAAAGAGATCTTTGAGTGTGTGTCAGGTAAAGGAGAAAGTGGTAGTAGAGCTTGCTGTCCATGTGCACGGGGCGGATGTAACAGTCCAGAAGTAGGGCAGTAAGAGCAGCAGGGACTCACACTACCTGAGTTGAATCCTGGCTCTGCCATTTTTTACTGTGGGGACTCTGGGCTACTGTCCTATTTTTAGTACCTCAGTTTTATCAGCTGTAATATGGAGATGATGCAATGCCACTTTGCAAATGAAGGGGAGATGAGCAGATGAATAGCAAGCTCTTAGTGTGGGTCAGGGCCACAGTGACTACTGAGTTTGTCCACCAATGGGCATTGAGAAGAGAATTCGCATGGTGTTCATTAATGATACATGCTCTCCCATTATTCCTATGAATTTATAACTTACTCACTTGGATATCACTATCATTTCTGAAGCCCAAAGCCTATTACCTCTTTCGTTATTTTAATTTTGTTGCTTTTAGTTTTAGAAGAGATGTTGTCAATTCAGCGTGAAACTGTCAGAGAATGTGAAGAGTTGGCTCATATCGGTTCACTTTCATATTGGAGATGAACACATGTAAATAGTGAAATAGCCTCCAAGTAAACAGTGTAACAAATATTTGTCTTCAAAAAGTTCATCACAGAAAGCAGTACACATTTCATACTAAAAATTATATTCACTAATAGGATATGACTATAATGATACTTTAACAGCTTTTAATCCTTGAATATATATTGTCATAATTATGTTGCAGAGATTGTTAAGTAATGTGCCAGTTTAGCTTAGTAGTTACAGTTTCTTATCTACTTTCAAAATATAGTTCATGGGGGGCCGGGGAGTTAGCTCAGTGGTTCCGGGCGCCTGTCTTGCAAGCGCAAGGGCCGGGGTTCGATTCCCCGGTAACCACATAACAATACTGGGTGTGGAGACCCACGCCCAGCAGCAGCCAGTACCACATACCACAGTGCCGGGCGTGGTGGCTCACGCCTGTAATCCCAGCACTCAGGAGGCAGAGGCAGGAGGATTGCTGTGATGTGAGTTGGAGGCTGAGCTCAGGGCCAGCCTGAACCACAAAGTGAGACCCTGTCTCAAAAAAATATATATATATAGTTCATGGTTTTTTTAATTTGAGTTCATATCCTTTCTTAATATCCTTCTTAATAGAATTGAAATATCTACAATAAATGGATCATTTATAAGTATGCCTCAATCTGTCTAAAGTTTATTTATGATAAATTTTCACAATTCGCTGTGCATTTATTTGTAGCCCCAGTGTGAAGATAAAATATAAGCTGAGTAAAATGTCAGGGTAGGAGTAGGACTCAACAAATATTTTATGCCTTCCATCAGTTAGGCATCTTCTGCAATGCCCTGGAAAACTCCTGTGAATGAGGCTACCACAGTCCTGTCATTCTGCACTGATAACCCAAGAAGGCAAATGCAAGCATACATTCATAATGCAGCGTCATGGCCAAATGTAGATATTTAGAAATATAATTAAAGAACTGGACTTAACTGAATTGAGACTGCATTGGATTAAAGGGAGAAAACTCTAACATGTATATAATTGTATTCTGCCCTTGAGACTAGCAATGCCAATACACTGCATCGACTAGATTGCCTTACAGGTCAGATCCCCCATTTTAACAGTCTGTTAGACAAACCCTTTTGCTTTCTTATTTTACAATATCAGCATGATAGTGAATAGTGTATGAAGTATGGTGGTCACTTGAGGTCCATTTTGATGAGACCATACTTATTTTTGTAACATGTAGCCTTCATTCAGCCATGGTGACAGGTAAGGTAAATTGTCAACTTGATCGGTTTGGGAGCCGCTCTGTGGATCAGAAAAGTACATTTCTGGGTCTCTCTGGTTAGGTCATGGAGGCATGACCTTGGGTACTATATCTATTCTGTGGGCTCATTTTCTGTTACTGTTTGCATGCTCTGCTTACTGATCACTGTGAACTAAGCTGCTTTGTACCACCATGCCCTTTTGCTAGATGTTCCTAGCTTGTAGCCAGCTTATCAAAGACTGAATTCTTTGAATCCATAAGCCAAATTAAACCTTTCTTCCATTAACATGTGAGTGTCAAGTATCTTGTCCCACAGTGGGAAAAATGGCTGATACAGAAAATTGCTATCAGAGAAGTAGGGTAGTTGCCGCGACTGTCCCTGACCATGTGGTTTGGGAGGAGTGTGAAATCTTTGGAGACTGGGCTGGACAAAATCTGTTAAGTTTGTAAGTAACGGTTGATAGTAACTCTACTTGAAGCTGAGAAGACCAGAATACAGAAAGGAATGTGGACAGTAAAGGCCAGGCTCATGAAGTTTTAGTTGGGAACAAGAGTTGTACTGAAAATTGAATTAAAGGCCATATATGTTCTTTGCCATATGTAAATAGCACAATGTCTACATTTTGCCCATGTCCTAAAAGTTCATGTGAGGCTGAATTTAAAGATGGCAAACCAATTGATCTAATGAAAGAAATTTCAAGGCAACCTAATAATATTCAGGCTGTGACAGGCACTTCTGGCTACTTTTCAGCAGATATATAATGAAAACCAAGAACAAAAACAGGAGCTGAAATACTGGAATGACTCAACTTGTGACCCAGAAAGAACCACTGACCATGCTGAGGCCAAAGACAGGGTGGTTGCCGAAAAGATTAGTGCCATTAAAAACATATCAATTATGATATTTATAACAGGGATAAGAAGAAATGTGTCTGTCTTAGGAATCAAGGAGACTCCCACCTATTACAAGATCAAGGCTATAGTAATGTTATCCTTTCACTTGAGAGGAGAGTCCCTAAGCCCTCTGATCAAGAAGAGCTGAATGTCTGCCTAGAGAATTGGTTCCCCAAAATTCATCCCACTGTGCCCAGCTGTCTAGGGACTCAGAGGTTGTACATCTGTGGTCCAAAGGAGCCTGGCTACTGCTTGTAGTGACCTTGGCATTGTCATTCACCTAATGCTGGTGTTACTAGCTTATAGAATATTAAGGTCGTGTGATCTTCCATACAGTTTTCATAGGAATGCCTCGATGGCTAGACAGTGTGCCCCCCAGAGAGGGAGGGGAGTCTGTGCAGCGTTGGTAAGGAACAACTCTGACTCCGGAAGTTGGAGATACCAGAATGTGAGGTATCTGCCAACAGAAGCTTCAGACAGTAAGGAGAACCACCCAAGAGAGCACCTACATGATCAGCAGCCCACAAGGCCATAGGAGTGGGGCTGTCCAAACTCTTTCAAACCATAGATGCCAAACACTGAGGCCCTGAATGTCATATTTTCGCTTATGGATCTGAGTCTTGTTTTGGTCCTATTCTTTTCTGTTCTTCTCTTTGCCCCTTTTGGAATGAGAATGTTTACCCCATGACATTGTTTTTGGTGAATACGTAACATGCTTTTTGGATTTTACAGATGTTCAAAGCTAGGTGTGTGTTGAGTCTCAAAAGAGCCTTTGATTTAGACTTTTGTACAGTGCCGAGGAGATTTGAGGATATCATTAATATGTTTTCAGTTATATGTGGAATAATTATATATTTGGAGAGTATGTTTAAGGAAATATATTTGGGTTTCAAGTTAATTATCAGTAGATGGGACAGTTAAAGTATATTGTCAGTTTAATCAATTTTTGAGCCACACAGAGAGTTAACAAAGCATTCTTCTGGGAATATCTGAATAAGTCATGGAGTTGCCACTTTTGGGTTTATGATCTGGCCCCTTCTTCTCTGGTACTGTTCCTGTCCTCTGCTTCTGGATCACCATAAACTTAAGCATTGCTCTGCCATGCCATTCCTGTGTGTGCTGTGTCTACCTTGGAGCAAGGGTAGCACCTTGAAACTGAATGCCAAATTAAACTCCCCCCCCCCCACATTAGGTTGTGGATGTCAGGCATTTTATCCAGCAATGGAAAAGCTGATGAATACAGAGATTATCAATGGAAAGTGTCTTTCTTTTTTCATGGCAAGGTGTTAATATGCACTGAATTATCCTTTCTGGTGTGCAATGTGTGGTTAGCAGATGGTTAGTTTGCTCTGGGAAGTTAACCAGACAACATGGCATTGAATCTTCAACTTTGTCTTTATTTGTAACCCTCAAGTTACGACCAACCTAACATATGAAGGATTTACTTATGATCTGAATTTTAGTTTTAACTTACAAAGTTTGTTTGTTTGTTTGTTTGTTTGTTTGTTTGAGTCAGGGTCTCACTTTGTAGTGCAGGCTGGCCCTGAGTTCAGGCTGGCCTTGAGTTCAGCCTCGAACTCACAGCAATTCTCCTGCCTCTGCCTTCTGAGTGCTGGGATTACAAGTGTAAGCCACCATACTGGGTACTGTGGTATGTGGTACTAATTGCCAGTGGGTGTGAGTCTCCATGCCCAGTATTGTTGTATGTGGTTACCCAGGATTGAACTCAGGCCCTTGTGCTTGCAAGACAGACACCAGAACCACTGAACCATATCCCCAGACCTTAACTTACAAAGTTTTGAGTTATGACCTGAATCTCAGCTGCTTGTGCTTGCAAATGGTCTCAGATACAGAATTAACTCTCAAAGAGTTCTAGAAGGAATATTACAAAATCCTTTCTCATGTGGGGTTAATTGAGAATTTCTGGGCCAGTGTCTCTCTAAAGATGCTGAAATCTGCCTATATACTGGAGAGAGACTTTGAAGGCTCTGTAGAGGAACCTGAGCCTTCAGTTGACTAACTTGAGTTACAACTAACCCTCATGAACAAATTGAGTTCATAAGTCAAGGGTTCACTGTCTGAGCAAGACAACAAACTCTTGAATGGAGGGAGAAAGGGAACAGCCTTAGAAAGTGTGCTGGTATTACGAAGATATAGCATAGTAAAATGAGGTGAGTTCTGGTGCTGGAATCTGGAAGTTAAGCCTCGCCCCTGCTGAGAGCACCTCACCTTCCTATTTGCAAAGTAGATTAGAGATCTTGTGTATAAAGTCCGGGAGTGCTGGGCAGAGTGTATCTCAGTGATAGAGAATTTGCCCAGGAGTATAGTACATGGTCCATTCATTCCTTTATGCATTTACCAAATGTGTATTTGTATCATGTCAGGCACTGTCACAGGCGTGGGGAATGTAGCTATGAAGAACAACCTAGCCCTTACAGACTAGTGTGGATTGATAGGAAAGCATGTGAGGAAAATGTCAGGTATGCTTAAAGGTTAATTCCTAAAGAGAAAATAGGACAAGTGACTTAGAAGTCAGGGTGGCGTGCCCCAATGAAGGGTGGCTTCATCCAAGGTGAGTGATTGAATAAAGATCGGAAGGAGGCATGAGCCGAGAGCATGTCTTGGGTGACAGCCTTCTGGCAGATGAAGTAGCAAAGACTTTGAAGCAGAAAGAGTCCTTTTCTAGTTGAGGAAGAGAGTGAAGTGGATCCAGTGAAGGGAATGGTACCAGAGGCATAATGAGCTTAATTCATTCCCAAAAATGCTTGCATGTCTGCTGTGTACTAGGCACTGTCTGGAACTGAAGGCAAATAATAATGAAGATAAAAACTTTTTCTCTTATGGACCTTACATTTTAGCATGGTGGGTAGGGAGACATAATAAATAAAACATTTAATTCCTATAAATCATTAAAAATTTCATGATAATTGGATGAACTTGACATGTTTATGCAAAAACCTTTTTGTTATGTGAAAGCACTTCAATCCTGGATATTAACAATGATTATTACTATTACTACTACAAATAATAAAGTTTATAACTTTAATATTGTTCAGTTTATAATCAAATATAATGAAAGATAAAACAAGCTTTATGTTAAGATATAGATGGTTAGAACTAAAAGGACTACGTGAACTTTTGGGTTGATGTAAAATTGTGTGTAATGAACTTTGCAGTTGCATTTGTAGCTGTTTCAGGACTGTCGTGTGGAATGTATTTCATCTTAGCCAATATTGCTGCCAAATATGAGCAACAGACCCTGGAACTGTGCTCTTATCAGACTGGTGGACAGCTTTCAAGTCAGCATACATCACAGGGTCCTGCATGGATGTGTGTGTGTGTGTGTGTGTGTGTGTGTGTGTGTGTGTGTGTGTGTCCCCATAGTTGACTGTTAATCTAGTTGCTCTGGGACACACTGGCCAGCCTGTAATATTCTCTCCAGCTCTCAAGTTTTGTGATTTTTTTTTTAAACCTAGCATTTTGGCACACAGTGTTTGTCTCTCAGTAACACAGAGAAAGTCTTTTTTCAGCAAAGCCCTTTAAAAGCCTCCAAGCTCTCAGGCATTTGACAAACACATCAGTTTTGTTTGGGGTTTTATTTTTTCTTTTCTTTTTTCCTTTTTCTTCCAAGACTTAGCTGCGAAGTCAAGGTCACCACTTCTGGGAGCTCAGCTGTTCAAGAAGCCCACAGTTTGGCTGCTAGTCCCAGAGCTTACCATGACCCTGTGTGCTGGACGCAGCTTGCCCCCCAGCTCTTGAATGCTTGCTTTTCTCTTCCAGCAGCATCTCCAACATTGAAGGGGCTTTTGTGATTGCAGAGTGGGAGCTCTTTCCCTGTCCTGTCTGGGCCACCAGCGCTGCCTGCAGATTTGGATGTAAGCAGTGAGTTTGGACATTGTTCCATCTCTCCAGCTGCTTTCCACTCCTATTTTTCTTCTCTGTTGTGTGTCAGTTTTTGTATAACTGGTTTTCTTTTTGTTCTCCTGCGTCTCTCAGTCACGTCAGTCATGTTCTTTGTGATTTTGAGCTGGCAGGTCATAATTGCCACCAATATTTTAAGGATGCGTAGTCTCTTTAACAACTAGACTCTTTCATTTCTCAGTGGTAGTAGGTCACCCAGAAAATAGCCAGCCTATACTATACACTTTCCAGATTCTTTATTTAAACAAAATCTTAAAGCAACGGTCAGTTTGTAAAACAGATACAAGCACAGTTAAGCAGTGGTTAATAACACAGATAGTAGAGAGTGGAGCGGGAGTCAACCCTGGCCTCTGCCACTCAACATAGTACTATGTCACCTTGAACAAAGTACCTGACCTGACCTCTTAACTTCTTTATGCCTTCCTTATCTGCTGAATGAGGATAGTAGAGACATATCTAGAGGAAGTATAATGGAAGGATTAAGTGATCTAAACTGTATAAATGCTGAGCACACTTCCTGGCTTCCAGTAAATAGTCAATACTGCTTATTACTATAATAGTAATCATTATTGTGAGTAGCACCTTTACCCCCATCAACACACCCTTGGAATGTTTATGGGGTTGCTAAAAGCTGCTGTTCAGCCTGGTGCCCTTGGTGCCATCCTTAACATGTATTGCTTTTGTTCATAGGAGACATTGAATTAAATAACTAAAAATACCACCAAACTGATCTTAATATTGTTTTCCAAAACCTTACATTATTGAGCTTGTGAGCAGTCTTTGAAATGGGCCAAGTTGTTGGTAAGTTTTGTGGTGACTGGGTGTGTCCTTTCCCTGTGAGGACCAGTGGCCTGCACACGTGCTGCTGCATCAGGCCACTTCTGCATGTCACAACTCTTGTAATTCTGCTTAGACAGCTGAAATCTGTGCTTTGCTTTTCCAGATACAGACTTGACAGTCATCCTCCTCCCCTTGAACTCGAGAATTTGACAGCCCAGCCTCTGTGGGCTAACAGTACCCCATTAGCAAGCACCAGGCCTTGCCCTTCTGCAGGACCACTGTTCTGTGGGCAACAGATGTGTAATTACATTATGCCAGGTGCTAATTCTGATTTTGCCACGTGGTCAACAGGCAGTCTTCTGGTTGAGCCAATGTTTCTATAAGAATTGTCAGACTCACTGCGCTGAGAATGTCCAGCAGTGCTTGGGAGAGAAAAATTGCAATTATGGTTTTCCTAACATATCAGTATATAATGTGTATACATAAGTACGTGAAAATGTACAGTGAGCTGTGTGAAATAAATATATTCCAAGGTAGAAATCAGGCAACAGGCTGTAAGAGCCAGATGAAAACCATCTATCTTCCACATTAGTTGGTATTTCGCAGAATTATACCTTGCTATATTTGGCTTCAGGAATATACTGTCTTCTTCCATAGTGTACTTAGTCGCACTTCCATAAAAACTATCTCCGCCATCATCTCTGCCCTGTGTCTCTGTTGCTCTTTTTCCCACCTTCTCCCCCTTTCTCTCTACATCTGCCCGAGCTCTCTCATCTTGCGTGTCCCCTTCACGTCCAGGATCTCTGGCTCCACGTGTATCATGACAGGCCTCATTCTGTGCCTGCCACTTCCCCACCTTGCACGTCAGGCAGGGCGGAGCTGGCCCGCTGCTCCCCAGCCCTTTTCCTCCTCCTCTTGGGCATGGAGGACTCCACTGCCCACACTGCTCAGTCCTTAAACTATGACTACACAGCTCAAGTATAGCCAGGGAGGTTGGGCAGGAGTGAAACATGACCCAGAAAAACCTTTTACATGCTATGATGGTTTGAGTTCTGTCCCCTAGAAAGGGATATTTAAATCCCAAACCCTGTGCCTGGAAAAGTGATCTTTTTAGAAATGAGATCTTTGAAACTTAAGTTCAAATGTAGCCAACAGAGCAAATATGTCTTTTGCAAATGGGAAAGAGACCAAGAGATGGAGAGAGGGGAGAAGGAAATGAGGGAAAGGAAAGTAAAAAAATATTATGATGTGTTATATATGTGTACCAATTCTCCACAGTGAGTATAATTGCTGTGTCCTGCAAACAAATATGTACCAATAAAAATAAAATTAGGAAAAACAGGCCATCTTGAATTAGCCACTGAATCTAGTGGTGGGTGTCTTTTATAAGAAGGTCATGCCATGTAGATACAAAGAGATGTGAGAAAGATGAACAGCTGAAGCTAAAAATGAAAATCAAGGTTAAACTGACACCACAAGTGAAGGTACACCAAGGAGTCTAGCAGCCATTAAAACCTAGGAAAATATGAGGAAGGATTATTCCCCAGAACCCTTGGAAGATCAAATCCCCCCTGGCACATTGATTTTGAACTCTTATCCTTCAGAACTATCAGCATATTGCTGCTGTGTTAAGTACCACATTTATAGTAATGTGTCATACCAGTCCCAGGAAATGTACTTAACACCAATGAGAGCTTGACAAATGTTATGGTCTCACGTGCTCAGAGGTGGAGATTTTTGGAGGTGACTGGATCTAGAGTTTGTAAACTTAGATGAAGGGTCTGTGATCACTAAGTTAGTCCACTGATTGGTTTACTTCTAGGTGTGTTAATGGGAAGCCCCAGTCTGGGTGTGGGTGGCACCTCCCAGAAGACTTGGAGCTAGATGGGATAGAAGGGCAGAGGAGGTTCTTTTGCTTGCTGCCTTTTGCCTGCCATTCTGTGAACAGTTTTTCCTCTGTGAACAGTTTTTCCTCCGTGATACATACCCCTCTGCCATGTCACTTTAGCTTTCTTAGGATTTGGTCGTTTCACTTCCCTTGACCCCTAGAGCCCAGTCAACTTGGTCAGCCACAAGTCTCCATTAGAAAAGGTTGCAGGATAGAGCTCTGTGACACAGGACCAGTGTTGTTCAAGAATCCTACAGAACAACTTGTTCATGTTCTCACACGGACTGCTCTTTCTGAAGTGCAGCAAAGGAGCCCTCTCTGTAGGGAAAGGTAGGAGGTTGAGAGCAGCATGTTAGTTACATTTTTCACTTTGGACCCTGCATTGTGTCAGCCTATCCTGATTGGATCGGTGTTGCCAGTTAGGAAGCATTTGTGACCCACTTCTAGTAAATGTAAACACCTTTTGGCATGTGCTTTTTACATTAACTTAATTCCTAGTTTCCACTGATTTTCCCGGTGTTATTGTCTACATGTACTTATTTTATTTTGTATGTATTTATGTAATCTCTCTTTAAATCCCTTCTAGAACGAGATACATTACACATAAATAAGATGCCCTACAAAACACATTTAAAATGTCCAGAGCTAAAGCAAATTTCTTTCCCCAGATGGTGCCCTCTGGTGTTTTTCAAACTTTGTTGTAAGGTGCCACTAAGTACTTAAACAAAGCATCTGAGAGTATTTGCCATGGCCCTTCTCCTTCCCCTTTTCTCTCCTTTGTCTGTCACAAATTCCTGGCATAATCAGTCTTTGTAGAATCCATCTTAGTCCCCCACCTTGGCCCCCCACGTAGACTGTCCTCTCACTGCTCCCTGAGACCACTCAAATGCTAAGCTATACCACTTCCTGTTTAAAGACATTCAGTGACTTATTTCCAAAGCCAGGGCTGGACTCCAGCCTCTTTTACCTTCTGTCACTGTTTCCTCCTTCCTTCATCCTTTATTTCTGGCTATCCTATTCCGTGCTTCCTCCCTCTTTTCCCCCACAATTAGGGCCTCGACTCAAGGCTTTCACATGACATTCAGCTCTTTTCTACTTTCTTATTTTGAGGCAGGGTTGGGGTAATTTGCCCAGGCTGGGCTCAAACTTGCCCTTGTCCTGCCTCCATCTCCCAGAGTGCTAGGATCACAGGTGCACTGTCACACCTGGGCTTTGTGAAACACTAGCAGCACCAGACTGTGTACTGACATCTCCCAGAGCTACCCTGCCCCTGTCCCTCGTCCTTACAATGTGCTTCCACTTCCGAGCTACACTCCTCCCTCCTCTTCTGTCCAGGGTAGTCTGGAATGTCTTTTAGAAGATTCAGCTGAAGCAGCCCTTTCTCCTTGAGGCATTTGCCATCTCCTCCGTCCCGTCCCCTCCCAGACAGATACCTGCTCCCGGTGCCAGCGGCCTGGCTCTGCCTTCTGTGTGCCACTGCTTCACTCTCCACTGCAGCGTAATTGGGCCTCTCCCTTGCTCCTCCTCTCCCTCCCCCTCGTCTCTTGCTATCTCTCTTCCTCCACCTTCCCCCTCTCTTCCTTTATCTCTCTCTTCCTAATAGGCCAGAGCTCATTTGTGGCAAGAATCAAATCTCATCTTTATATCCCCTCAAAGCTCTTCCAGAAGCAGGCTCGGTTCTGCTTCGGCCCTTGAAAACCTTGCCTATGAATAGTATCACTGTTTGAAAAAAACCAAGGCAGTGTGGACACCATTACGGGCTTGTCTGTGGTTTTTAGAGGAGCCTGGGAAATGAGATGCGCTTAGTCCAAGGACAATGACAGAAGTGGCCAATTATAGGGAAACACCTCTTCCCCTGCCCCCAACTCTTCTCGGCATTTAATCAGCATAACCACCCACCCTGCCCCTGCTTGGAATCCATTCTAACACAGTTGACAGAGCTGACAATCCATTCTGTCGATTCTGAGGGTACATGACACCAAGAGTGCAGCGCCTCTGTCTCTGTTGCACTGCTTTCGGTCAGGCACAGACACATTTCTCACTAAATGCCAACTCGGGCTGTGATTTCCCTCCATCAGCTCTGCCCTGACATAGTCCAGTTTCCACATACTGCCAGGATGCCTCTGGAAGACTTCAGTCCTCTGCTCAGAGGCCTGCAGAGCTGACTGCTGAACTCATTTGAACTTTTCATTTTTCTTAGTGTTGGGGGTTGAACCAGGGCCTCATACACACTAGCCAAGCACTCCCCCACTGAGCTGCATCTCCAGCCTAGACGCACCTGAACTCTAGACAACCTTCGAGGTCCTCCGCCAGGCTGCCTTCCCACCTCTCCAGCCTCTCCTAGCCTGTCTGTCCTGCCTTGCTGGACCACGCATGGAGGATTTTGTCCAGCTCCTCACACACTGTGCAGTCTTTGCCTTCCTGAGCTATCCCCAGGCTTTCTCGTGGTTCCCAACCAGCCCTTTTGGCCCCAGACTTCCCTTCCCAAAGCATTCACCACCTTCAGAGATGGGCTGTGGCTCTTCTTGAGGTTGTGGATCCACCTAACAGAGACTCCTGTCTCTGGCTCCCTGCCCGCTCACAGTGCCTGGCACACATCAGTACTTGAAGATTGTTTTCCAAAAGAAAGAACATAATGGGAAGGAGGAAGGGTCTTAGAAGTGCTTAATTTGACCAGTAAAAGTGTGATATTACTGAGACTCCTGTTACCCTCAAATCACATGGATTTAATTTGAGTTCAATTTTTATGGTTAGGAATGTCAAGATGCTTTGGAGACTGAGCCCTCCATATGCCTAGAATGTTTTTGTTCTCTATAGCCATTATCCAGCATGTGAGATGGATTTGCTTCCTATTGGCAGTTTGGCTCTGCCTAGCATTGGTGGCCATCATCTCCACTCACGAATTTAGGGCATATCTGCATTTCCAGTACACATGTCTCCTCTTGGCGATGTAGGACATAAGCCAGGGGACGTCTGTGTCCCCAGTCGGCGCCTCTCAACATGTTGGCCCCAGAGTGAGTGGTCTCTCCGGGTGTTCACGCTCTTGCTTTTCTTCTGGGTCATTCCCATCTGTTCTCATTTCACTATTTTTGTCCCTGGTAATTGTCTGGATGGAAATTCACCAGAGTTCAGCATTTTTAGTATTAGAGAAGTAATACCCCTGCTGGGGACACATTCCACAACTCCCTAGTGTATACATCAAACCACAGATAGTACCGAGCCCTATATAGACTGGGTTTTCCTTTACATAATTTCCTCTGATAAAGTTCAATTTATAAATTAGTTATAGTAAGAGAAGGACTACTATAGCGTTTATTAGAATCACATATAATGGTATACTATAATGAAAGTTATTTAAAATAGGAGTTTTTAATTTGTGGAATTTCCATTTAACTTTTTTAGAACAGGACTGACTGTAGGTAACTGAAGCCACATATAAAAAGCCTACTGCTTTGAATCCTACAAAGCAGAGAAGAATGAGTGGATCTCACTGGCCCAGGACAGAAAACCAATGCAGGCCAAAGAAAGGTGGCAGCTAGAGTGAAGCAGGACCTAGCCCCCCAGGAGGGTGTTGGAATGCACCAGTAGGCATCCCCTGCCTCCAGAGAGTGGCTGTCTCCAAGCTTCCCCTACATGTTCAGATACAGCAGGCATGTCGGTGTGAAGTAAGCATCTACCACAAACAGCAGGAAGCATAGTCAAGTGGAGGAAGAGCTCAGAGTGCACATTAGTGCACAGACTTCCATTTGGCCAAAGGGTTGGCTTCCCCAGATCTTGGTTTCTTCCTGTAAAGGGAAACAGTTGTGCTGCTAAGATCTCTAAGTGCAATTTTTATGAAGAAATGGCATCTACTACATCTCTGCCTTATGCACCTCTAGTAAATGTTTAACAATCTGCAGTAAGTTTTAGAGGCACATTCGTGGTTTCAAGCTTTCCATGTTTGACAAGGATTCTTGCTGACAACCCGCTGAGAGAGGAGGAGCTGGAAGGAAGGAAGCTGAGAACTAGCAGGTGGCTGTGGCAGTTTGCGCTGTACTTTCACCAGCTTTCTCTGGTGGTGACCAGTTAGCCTCCTAGCTGAAAAGAAAGCTCCCACATGCGAGTCAAACGCTCTGGAATCAGAGCCAGTGCTCTGGACCCTGCCCCAACTCGTGCCCACTTCCCCAGCCTGAGTGAGTGTCAGAGGTGGCCATGTATGGCAGAGGAGGAAGCTGCGCCTTGTAGGTGTTCGAACAGCTCAGGCTTACAGGCAACAAGAGGAAAAGCTGGCATTCAGCCCTGGTCTGCCTGACTTCACCCAATCAGCCCTCAGTGCCTCTGGACACAGTGTCCATGGATGGATCATTGAAGGGATCTCTTGGTTGTTCTGGGAAGCCATGAATATCTGGGCCTTGGTTAACCTGCTTCCTGGTCCTGCTTGGTGACTTCAGACAAATCTCTTCAATGACTCTGAGATGATTCTTCATATGCAGAGTAAGGACAGTGTTGCCCTCCTGGAGTGTTAAGGACAAAGTAAACCCAGTATCAGTTTCTTAGTTGGTGCTTTTAAAACAAAACGAGCAAACTACTAATTCCTTTCTCTTTTAAATATATAGAGGACTGATCTTGCAAGATTCCTCAAACTCAGAGTTGTTGTTTCTAGGGTTTCGTGCCAGCCTCATCCCTCTCAGTCATCAGTGTGTCCTTCCTTCACTCTGCCTGGTATTGCTGTGTTTTCGTCTCATTTCATCACATGTGTAGCTCTGAGCCTCCGTGAGCATCTGTGACTGAATGAAAGGCTAGGCCTGAGTGAGAGCTGAACATCAGTTTGTGCCTTTCTGAGCGTGGAGAAGTTCTCTAGTGATAGAGTCCCCAGGAGAATGTAGAACGACCTGGCCTGCTGAGGCCCCGTCCCTTACCGGACACCAGCTGATCCTGCTGGAGGATCCATTGTATGGGCAGACACACTTTAGATGTGGCTTCTACCACATGATCTATCACAGTGTTCACACCAGGGTATGGAGTCAGTCTTGTCTCTTAAGTCTTTACTTTATTGCTACCCATAGCTAATGGGTAAGCTTAAAGTCTTACTTTATTGCTACCCATACCTAATGTATCAGTCAGTGTTTACTAGAGAAACATACACAATATACACACATACATAAGAATTTACTGATTGGCTTATGGTGGTCACTCACGGTTCTAAGTATGGAACAGTAAAAAAAGTCTGTCTGCACGCTGGAGATCTGAAGGATACAGTTGAAGGCCTGGAGCTCCTCAGAGTGTCCCATGTGAGTCCTTACCAGGAGGCCAAAATGTCTGCAGTGGAGGCTGAAGACTGTGATGAAACCAGAAGGCAACATGCAACGTGAAAGTGAAGACGGGAGCTTCTCCAAAGGAAAAAGAAGGAACCCTTCCTTCTTCATTTCCTTTTTATACCATTCTGGCAATAATCCTCCCCCGGGTAGGTCTTCCACCCAAAGAACTGTGCTGAGCCAATTTATCTGGATGTTATTTACTCAAGTTGATGTAATCAATCAGCCATCACAATCCACCCCTTGTCAGCTTAACACATTTCTTTATATCATAATCTCCAGATATAAAGCAAGTTCATAATTACACTAAACATGTTATAGCTATCCTAAGCACAAATGAAAATGCACTAACCCTGCCCAGAATAGAAGGCAGGTTTTCACTGGGTGATGCTCTCTCCATTTCATAACTCACACATTACAGGTTTGACAATACTTAAGAACCAATGTTAAGTCTTTCAACATTACATAATATCTGAATCATATTGTGAGAGAAGTGTTATAATTACAATCTTCTTTCTGTAGTTGATCACTTAATCGTAGCTGGTATTTAGAACCAGCTTCTTCTGCCCTTTCTGTATTCCCCAGGCCTTCAGCAAGCACCTCAGCAGGGCTTGGTTCCTTTGCTCTTGGGGGTGACCTCCACCTTTGTTCCTGAAGGTTCTAGACCGTTCATTCTTCCTGGATTGGGTTGTTGTCGTTTCCCACTGACTCTAATAACAGGACATGGTAATACTAGGAGGTGCCTTAAGGGATTTCCTGTACTCTAAGCATGTTCTTTTCCTCCAGATGAAACAAGGTGAAAAGGGAGGTGATATTGGCAGTGATCCAGACTATTCAGGGGAAATTGGACAGTTACTCCACAATGGAATTCATGGCTGGTAGTTTCAACAGAAGTGTTACCTGCAGGGAAGGCAAATCTATACCCAGAGTAAGTGTCTTTGCCAGTCAGGACAAAGTACTGTCCTTTCCACGAAGGAAGTGGTCCAGTATTATTAACAGGCTGATCACCCCAGGTCATGGTGCTATATTAGAGACTCAGTGTGGTTTCTGCTGCTGGCATAGTGAGTCCTCAGCAGTGGCTGTAGTCAGATCAGCCTTGGTGAGTGAGAATCTGCGTTGCAGAGCTCATGCATAACCTCCATCCCTGCCACCAAGATCACTCAGTGCATGAGCCCGTTGGGCAATGACAGGTGGCTGAAGAGGTTGACCACTATCTATAGAACAAGTCATCTTACCCACTTGACTATTAAAGTTATCTTTTGCTAGGTCACGTTTTGCCAAACATTTACATGAGATACAAACATTTTTACATCCTTTACCCATATGGAGAAATCTGTCTACATTTCTCTTCCTCAAGTATTTTGTCACCAATTTTCTAATAATGTTCCTTCCAAGTTCCTGACCATCTGGCCAGACCATTAGCTCCAGCCCATGAATCAGTAGATAGTTGCACATTTGCCCATTTCCCCTCCCAGGCAACATGTACCACCATGAACATTGCCCAAAGTTCTGCCCACTGTAAAGAGTTCCCTTCAATGCTGTCCTTCAGGGATGTCCCGGGAAGGAGCTGTAATAATGCTACAGCTGTCTACTTGTGGGTGGCCTGCATAATATGCAGAACCTTTCATAATCCAGGTTCTAGCTTTCTCTTCTTCTGACAGCTGATCATATGGCATACCCCATGGGGCCATAGGTATATGCTGGGAAACAGAAGGCAATATAGCAGAAGTTGGAGCCATGGGCATCTGAGCAAGGTTCTTCAAAGGCTGCATGTCCTTTGAATCAGCAGCCACTGTATGGTATTGTATCTGCCGTAACCAGGATTCACAGGTGCAGGAAACAGGGGTAGAAGTGAAAGTGATACCAGTCACTATTACCCCTAGTGATCCACCAGCAAAGTTTTTTCTTCCTGTTCCTATGACCTTAGGCTCTGCTGGCTTCAGCATCTTAGTTCCAGAGAGGGAAAAGCTTGTATCAAGAAGGGCAATTTGGTACCAAAAGAGTGGGGTCATTGCTGTGATTGCAGCTGACGATGTAATGCAGGGTCCTCGGAACTGGCTTATGGGGATTGTTTGGAAAAGTTCAGACTCAGCGACGGAAAAAGCAGTGGTGGAATGCCTGGGGCTGTATTTGATGGGAGATTCTGGTCAGAGCTTGGAAGTGAGAATGCCAATAAAAGTGTTGCTGGTAAAGTCCAGGCTCAGGAGATCTCTGCTGGAAAGAAGGATTTCATTGGCTGCTGGACTCCAGGACATGTGTGTTAGAAAGTTTGTCTCTGTTTTGCTCATGTTCAGAGTCTTAGCCTGAGACTGAGATTAAGAGTGGTGAAATAATTCATCTTGAAAAAGAAATTTCAGGACAGTGTAGTGTTGAGGCCATGGCATGGCTGCTGTTGGTTGCTAGAACTATGTTAAGAATCAAGAGCAAAGAGTCAAGCAGAATGTCTTAAAATGTTGATTTTCCCCAGAAAGGAAGCGCCAGTAAAGCTGTGAACTTCAAAGGTAGAACAAAGGATATTTTGATTGCTCAGAAGGAACAGGAGAATAGAAAAGATGGGCTGAGGATGACATGACACAGAACAGCAGGACTCTAGCCTTTGTGGTCTTGAAATTGCAAAAGTGAAAAACTGTGCTTTGAGAGGAAAGCCCCAGAGCACCATGTTCCAGAATGTCAGTGGCCTGGAGAATTTGTTCCATGAGATTAGGTTCAGAGTGCTTAGTGATCCAGGTACTCAACCCCTGCAGCCAAGAGAGAAGGAAACCTAGCTACTGCTCCAAATGGCAGTAGATCCTGTATCATCCACTTGGTACTGGTTTTAAGTGCATGGAGAAGGCAAGGGTTGTGGAGTCAGGAAGGCTGCTGCCCAGATTCCGAAGGCCTAGGAGGCCAGGCAGTGTGCCCCTAAAAGGGTAGAGGAAGAAGCTGAGGGTGTAGTGGAGACCCCAGAAGTTTGGAGAGGCCGAGAACATGGATTGTCTGAGGAAGAACTGCAAAGAGGGAGCAGAGTGAGCCAGAGAGAGAAGCCTTGGGAGCTGCACTCACCAGCAGGGCCACGGGGACAGGGCTACCCACGCCCTTTGGAGTTCACAACTTGCCACAGATTGCCTTGGATACCGGACATGAAGCTATGGGTTTTAATGTTTGCCTTGCTGGATTTTGGACTCGCTTTGTTCCCATTCCTTTCTATTCCATTCTTTGTACCTTTTGGAATGGAAATGTCTATCATGTGCCACTGAATATTGAAAGTGTTTAACTTTCTTTTCATTTATACAGGGGCTCACTGCTAAGAGTTTGCTTGAAATGTCAGAGGAGACTTTGAACTTGAACTTTTCAGCAATACTGAAACTGTTAGAACTTTGAAAATTCTTCGAGATGGACCAAGTGCCTTTTACATAAAGGGCTGTGCACGAATTTGGGGGACCAGGGACAAAATGTTGTGGCTCGTGTATAGATGTCTTCCCAAAGCCTCATCCACAGCTCGTAGGCAGGGCTTTTCAGAAGATGATGGATCTAGAATGTTTGTAATGCTAAGACTGATGGTACAGTGCTAAGTAGGATTAAGGGTACTAGGATTAAGAGTGTAAGTGCTATCCAACCTAAGGACAGGTAGCCTGGATAAGATATAAAATACGGAGGCTGGGGATTTAGCTCAGTGGTTCTGGCACCTGCCTTGCAAGCACAAAGGCCCGGGTTTGATCCCCAGAAACCACATAAAACAAAGCCGGGCATGGTGAATCACATCCACCAGCAATCAGCACCATATACCACAGTGCCAGGCATGGTGGCTCATGCCTGTAATCCCAGCACTTGGGAGGCAGAGGCAGAAAGATTGCTGTGAGTTTGAGGCTTGCCTGGGCTACATAGTTAGCTCAGAGTCAGCCTGAACTACGAACCAAGACTCTGTCTCAAAAATATATATATATAAAAAGACATAACAAGCTGTGGTTGCACTTGGTACTTACTTGCGTTTGCTTCTTCTGCCTGCCATGAACTAGTTTGCTTCTGTGAGGCCTTTCTGTCAAGCCACCCCACTTTGGAGCCAGCCATTTATGGGCTGAAACCTCTACCAACAGTGAGCCAAATAAACCCTCCTTCCTTTAACCCTGGGTGTCGAATATTTTGTCTCAGCAATGAGAAAAGTAACTAAGACAGCTAAAGATAGTATGGACTGTGTTTGAAAGAGTTATGAGAATTCTCATACCAGACACTCATGTAAATGACTGTCTTCTATAGGAGTTCTCAGTACCCTGCGGGGGGAATGAGAAATACTAGACAAGTATATTTTTGGTTACATGTGCAGAGATCTTGACCCTATTACAATAGCTTGATCAGTTTTATCATTAAAAACTCAAATTTTGGGGGAGTAGAAATATTTTTATTATAATAAGCTTATATAGTTTTATGTATACATGCATACATCATCTGTCTTGTAGAAAATAAAAATAGGCAACAAAGAAAAATTAGCTATAATCTTATCCTCTCTGCAACCACTATTAACAGTTCAGGATATATCTTTCCAGAATTTTCTCATGCATAATTTTTCCCCAAGAAACTGTATGCTACATAATATTTTAGAACTGCATTTTTCTTCCTCTTTGTCTTAGTTACTTTCTCATCATGGATACAAAAACACCTGACACCCACAGCTTAAAGAAAGAAAGGTTGATTCTGGGTTAGAGCTTGTAGAGGTTTCATTTTTTAATGGGCTGGCTTTAAGGAAGGGTACCATGGCAGAGGGCCATGGCAGAGGAGGGTTGCCCATAGCATGGCAGCCAGAGAAGAGAAAGATCAAGGATGGAGGGAGGGAGATAGAGCCTTCCGTGCCACAGCCCCAGTGACCCTCCTCTTCTGAGCGGGTTTCACCTCCCAACTTCCCATTTAGCTATCAGCTCATCAATAGACGAATCCACTATTAAGTATCACAGCCCACTGGTCCAGTCACCTCCCCAAAACCCAGTGTGTGAGCACATGAGGCTTTGGGGCAATGTCCAGATGTAAATAGTAGCACTCCTTAAATGCAGAGTATATGGAAAATAGTTAAACATTTCTTAGTAGTTCCAAATCCAGGGACAAACTCCCATCCCCTTGCACTTCCATAATTACAGCATCTGTAGGGCTTTTCTCTAAGGTATTTGTTGTTTGCTGTGGTCTTCTGTGAGACCTTAGCTCTTCAGTTAGTTTTCCCGCCAACTCCTATGTTGCTCCTGTCAATAAGTTTGCATAAAACAGACTTTATTCTCTTTTCTATATGATTTCCAGTCTTTTTTTAACTTGAAAATCATGTTCCCACAGGTGCCTGCACTGTGTATAAATGAAAGTAAATAGGAGCAGAGGTTTGTAAGTAAAGGACCTATGATCTTTGTAGAGCAGTATGTAGTTAGAGCATTATCTTCAGCCTGGCACTGCGTTTCCCCTCAGAACTAGTCTCTGTCATTTGGCCATCTCATCCCCTTCTGGGAAGTGGCCCCACTTCCTCCTCGCTGTCCAGTAATTCCTGACTATGTGAGACTTCTCCTGGGTACCCTTCTCTTTTCCACAGTTCATACCTCAAGTAAAATGTAGGCAGTGTGGAAGGTGAGGTGGTTGCAGTTGTGAAGGTAGAAAGGTAAGTGTGGAGCTTAGGAAAGCACATTTCTCACCACGGAGATAGCACAAACCCGATGCTGGTGAAGAAGCCGACTTTTAACTTACTTCTTCCTAAATGTGCAGTGTAGATCATCCAGTTCCTCAGATGTGTGAAAACATTCTTAACTACAAATAAATACACAAGAAATCCCCCACATGTGAGGACCTCCCCTTAGTGAGAATGCTGTAGGCACAGATGAGTCACACACAGATAGTTTGCATCTGCGAGTTTCATGTGAACTTTGAAACCGCCAGACCTCGAGCAAAAATAGATGCCCTTCAAAGACTCCGTAGCTTCCAAGAATAATTCATGTGGAACCCAAATGAAGATGCTGATTCCCATGAAACAGACCTCACAATTACACATAATTCTGAGTGGTACCAGCTATGCACGAGAAAGTATTAGCTCTTCTATCTGTGACTGAAGGATGTGATTTTGATTAGGGTAGGTTGTAGGTCTGCATATTATGAGTCTGGGGCTAGTTTGAAGCATTCAACTCTAAGCACCATGGGTTAGCCTTATGGACAGCAAGTCATATTCAAAATCATAACCATGTCTCAATTGGTGTTCTCTCTACTTCTTTCGAAACCTCACTCTGAATTGTACCAGGCTGGAACTCTAAAGGTATGCACAGAGAAAGCCTCCATCTGCTTTTCTTCTTTGACAACTGGTTATGAAGGAGAATGAGATAATTGCATTCTGAGAACTTGTCATTCTCTGTGGAGTGTGTGACTTATAGTGATGCTAAACATTCAACACGTAAATGGGAGTCCATACAAACTGACCCTGAAGTATGGGACCCGAGAGTATGGCTTCTCCCAAGTGTTTTCTGGAGTGATATTATTTTCTGGAGAGGAAGAGCCTCTCCAACAATGAAGTTAGTTACAAGAACAATCTTCCAATTGAACTTTGCTCCCAAGTTCAGTGGGAGCATATTTGAAATCAGTGGATCTGTGATGACACATTTCTGGTGTGACTAAAGTGTGTTTATTTCACGAATTTGTCTTCATTGATTATTTTCTGCCTTTGTTCCTGTGAAACATAAGGGTGAGTTTATTTTCATTTTGCAGGCTGAGGGAGATGTTTTCTACAACTTACAATATTCTTGTACATACCAGAGTTTTTAAAAAATATATCTGCCCGTTTTGCATCTTTTCTTGTGTAGAAGTAGGAATGGTCTTCCAACTTTTTCATAGAAGCTGAGTTTCTACTCTCAGCAAAAACAAGAAATGGTTCATCTCATCAAGAGTCAAAGCCAGCATGCTAAGGCCTACCCTCACTTTTCCCTCAGCCATGCCACAGAGTTAAATCACAGGTGAATGGTTTATGGATTGAAGCTCTTTAGTTTCATGACCTTTTCAACCATTCTTAATTTTTCTTGGTGTTGCTTACACTAGTTCTTATGAATTATCAATTCCCCCCAAATCTTGAAAAATTTAGTTACTTTTAAAAATTCATATAAATACTGTGTAGCACTTCTGTTACCTGTGTGGAGGGTAGGAGATTGGGAGGGAAAGCTTAGGATTGATGGGACTTAATGTTTTACCATATGCAGGCAGAACACTGGTGGCCACATCTGTTCTTACCAGCCTTCACTAGCCCTACTTTAGTAATCTACTCTAAAATCTTATACCAGATTGGCACCAAGTCTCTCCCCCTTACTATGCATAATCTGTTGTCTTCTTTGTTGGACCCTGGACAGATCTGCCTGTTTTTTGTCTTTGGACATAGCTCGTCTTTCCCATCTGATCTTTGATAGCACTGTGGCAGTATCAGTTTCTCGGACTTTTACAGCCCCAATATGTAATCTCTGGAGGCTAGAAGATTTGATACCTGTGACTGCAGCAGGGTTCTCCTATGTACTATTTTTATCGATTTTAAGTCTTACTTTTACTTGCACTTACTCCCGTTTTCCCAATCTGACAGAGTAAATAGAATAAAATAGTTCTGCTTTATCACCCATTAGCATTAAACTAAGCCTTTGGTGTCAACAACCAATTAGTTTTCTTCAGTCACTTCAGTTTTTCAAATAAAATGAAAGAAAATCATTTCTGTTGTTTTCATCATCTTTCATGAGTCCAAATCTCTTTGGAGCTTTAGCCTGGTGAACGCATTTGATAAGATGGTATTCTTTCAGTCCTTGACCAGCTTCCCATCAGAGGTAATCAAATCTTTAATTAATCCCCTAGTTCTGTTCTGAGTGTTTTTAAGTGTCCAAAATGCCTTCTTTCAGCTGTACATGTCAAAGAGGTTGTTATATGTGGGACTTTACCGCTAGGAAAGCTATACAGGGCCAACAAGGCTCTGAAGAGATGTGTTTGTTCAAACGCAGACTGATTTCTAGAGGTCAAGGGGGAAAAAAAGTTGTATAGCTCCAGCCTGCAAGCTGTGATTCTCAAGGCTCTTCTGAATCCTGCCCACTAAGAAGCTGAACAGAGAAATATATAGAGAGAGGATATGGCAGAAGTAATACCTTCTAAGTAATGCATTTGACCATTATATCTCCATGCAGACCCTTCATGAGCTTGGATGAAACTTATCAAAGGCTTCTGTTTAGGCTAGAATCAGGTTTAGCGAGTAGAACGGGAAGGGTCTACTTTTTCCTTTCTCTTTACTCCAGGCAATGAGGGAAAATCATTCCAAAGCATCAGCATATGCAAACATAAAATGAAAATCAGAATGAGAATGCCATCAAGATCATAGCAGATTTGCCCAAACCCCTGCATCTGGCAAACTCTTTAAGACAGAGAATGGAGAAAGTGGAGAGGAGGGGGGAGGGGTGCCTGGATTTCTCAGTCCCTGTCACCTGTGCGTGTGCATCCCAAAAAGGAAAATGGAATCGGAGGAAAGCTGGGAAAGGACACCTGGTAAGCCTCTTCTCAGAGGGAATGGCCCTTGTTTTTCACACCACAAAGTCTTCAAAGCACAGGATAAGGCTCACAAGAGAGACATTCACTATATCCCTAAGCTACATCTCAGTCAAGTGCATCTATCTCTGAATCCGCCATATATGAGAGAGACAAGGGAGGAGATGTTAGGAGACTGTCCTCCCTTAGTCAAATGTAGTAATTGTCTCATAGAAACCTGGCCTTAGAGAACAACAATAGGTATCAGCATCTTAAAAATTCATAAAAGCCTGCAGGGAAGATGAGAGGAAAGTGTCTTGTGTTTGTGTACCAACTTCCCATGAGGAATGTGGTCCTTATATACGCAAACTCATGCCAATAAAGATAGTAATTTTTAAAAATCAACAACAATAAAATGTGTTTTGTGAACTCTTTTGAGGATGAGTGTCTTTTTAGTGATTTTATTACTAAGAATAATATGTCATGGGTTACATTGCAACCTAAAACCACTGGTTTATTCTGGAAAGGAGTTCGCCGGGTAGATGGGGGAGATGACAGGCTGCAGAATAGATTATCTTTCTTTGCTCTCACTTGATATGTTGGTTTTGTGCTCAGCTTCTTTTTAACCCTCCCTGACCTCACTGCTAAGCACCATGTCCATGTGTGTATCCACTGGGCATCGTACACAGTTCACCCGCCCAGTGCGCGGGGTGTCCTTCTGAAAAGAAGGACATTCTGACTGGCCATTCCTCCTGTCTGTTCTGCCATTCATAGCTTCAGCACTGTCCTCTGCCCTCAGCCGGTCCCCAGGAGTTTTTTTCTTTGCCTCCTATGTTTAAAAAAAAATTAGGTAATTTATCTCTAAGAATTTTTCTACCTGTTGCTATATATAGACATAGTCGAGGCACCTTTTTTAATTTAGACAATTGTGAGAACTATAGGCGATTATGAGTTGAGCAGAAGTTTAGCAAGGATGTGATATAGGAAGCCTTTATATGTCTTTATTGCAAAATTAGGAGATGTAATAAGGATATTCTTAACATTTGTATTAGTAGGGTTTTAACATGGCTGAGTAAGGAAAACCAAACGTTCAACTTCATCCCTGTGAATGTTCCCTTTTTGGGCCTTGTGGAGGCGATCTCAGTGCATAAATGGAAATCAGTGTACTTTCCTATCCTTAATGCCTAGGAAAAGTTGCTAAACACAATGTTTTTTCTTATAGTTCCTTACTGTCCCAGTTATGGATAATTAACATTCTATGTGAAATGACAAATTTCCAAGTAATCTCTTGACTTTAACTCTTAGATGTGTCTTTTTTTTTTTAATGATTCAATCAGCATCATTAATGATTCAGTCAGCATCACTGACTTAGCTATGCTTAAAGAAATCTTTTTGACATATATTCTCTGAAGAAAATGGTGTTTTCCATTTAGGAAGTGGGGGAAATTGAGTCACAGTGTGGCTGACTCATTTCCCTAGTGTAGTTGGTGCATGGTGTGAACTAGACCTTGAGCTGTAAGCCTAGGTTACTTTCTACACACCTGAGCCAGGGCCTAGACCCAGCTGAATGGCTTATGTTTGGTGGACACCAGCCTCCTTGAGCCATGCAGAAACTGTTGCCAGCCTGAGCCGGTCAGGGCTCACAGTCACTTAGCCACGTAACCTGCCACGGGCCACACGTGAGCCCACCTGCCCTGCTGGGGGAAGAATACAGCCTACTCTCTACAGGGCCACAGAGCAGTTAGGATGTCTTGTTTACTTCCAGGTGACAAAACTTTCTCAGTCCATTACACAGTCCAGATCTAATTGTTCATGATCCAGTTTTGCCTTCATGCAGCAGATAGAGTGGCTGACAACAGAACCATAAAGAAACAATAGCAAAAGATGCCTCCAGGTCCTTGGCCAGTGAATATACACAAAGCTCATTCAGGTCCTTTTGAAGGATTCCAGGGCTGGAGACCCAAGGGCTTCTGTCAGATGTGTAATGGGAGATTGGCAAATTCTTTTCTCATTTCCACCCGTAGAATGTACCGATGTGATTTAAATAGAATTTCCTCTTGTCTGTTTTCCTCTGAGCGTGAAGACTAGGTCGCCGACCATTCACAGTGCAAAACCACTGCCAGTGCGTGGAGAGAGAGTGTGATCACATCACGTCTCTTTCTGTGCTTCAGGCGGAAATTCCACAATTGCTTTAACCACCTTCAGAGCATCCATTTCCCACTCCTTGAATTGTTTTTATTTCTCCTGTAGTGGCTGTGTTCCTTTGCTCCCACTGCATTGCCCTTTTAAAGTAAAGAGGTGGAATTGTCACAAACCTAAGGAGGGTGTGACGCCTGCGAGGGGTTAGTAGAGAGGCTGCACGTCCTGCCTGTCATGCACACAGTGAGCTATCGTCGCCATCAGACATTCAGAAAAGGCATCACCAAACTCCAGAAATGACCGCAGGAGCATAGAAAATAAATGCCTTTGGTGGCCTCACTTAGCCTCACAATTTGCCATGAGGAAAAAAGCGAACTGGCTTTGAGGCCTGGGGGGCGGTTGTGCATGTCTGTCCCAGTGGACTTGTGTGTAGCATCCTGGATTTTAGGAGCTGACCCTGCCTGGAGAAAAGCAGATCCTGTGCCCTTTGACACAAGTAGATAGGAGGCATTATATGGTCTTTATATACATTGAAATCTAAACTATCAGCAAAACTTCCAGCAAATAGTTTTAAAACAGTGTCAAATAGGAAGTCAGGAATACATTTTCAGGGATTTTCAGGAATAAATTTAGTTTGGATTCTGTAGTCTTTTAAGAGAAAACTTTAAAACCCAGCAATTCAGTATATAGAATGGTTACAGCTCTTTTAGAAAACCAGTTGGCAGTTAAGTTACTGGATTGCAGATGTAACTCACTAGTAGAGAGCTTGCTTAAAATGATCAAACCTTTAGATTCAATTCCTAGCACCACAAAAAAGCAAAACAACAAAACACCACAACTGTAGAGTTACAATATGACTGAAAAGTTTATTTCTGCATGTGTACTCTCCAAAATTGAAAACAGCCACACAGGACCAGGGATTTAACTCAGTGATTCCAGCACCTACAGCAAGCACAAGGTCCCAAGTTCAATCCCTGGTAACCACATACCACAGTGCCAGGCATGCTGACTCACACTTGTAATCCCAGCACTTGGGAGGCAGAGGCAGGAGGATTGCTGTGAGTTTGAGGCTGGCCTGGATTACATAGTGAGCTCAGGGCCAACCTGAATTACAAAGTGAGACTCTGTCTCAAAAAAAAAGAGAGAGAGAGAGAAAAAAAAACATAGCCATACAAAAACTTATTCACATTTGTACATAGCAGCATCATTCATAATGAACAAAAGAAACAACCAGTATTCATCAATTAAAAATAGATAAATATGACATGTTTATGAGAGTGTTATTATATACTATTGTGTGGGCACACCTTGAAACCATATACTTAATGAATGTAACCAGTAATAAAAAAACCACATAGCATATAACTGCATTTATATTCAGTATCCAGAACATATTAGTATTTATAGACAGAGTAGATTAGTGGTTTCTGAGACTACAGGGAGGGGAACTGAGGAGTGAATTCTAATGGGTACAAGGAATAAGAGGTTCTTTTTGAGATGATAAAATGTCTTGAGATTGGATAAGATGTTGCACAACCATTTGAATATACTGGAAATCAGGAAGACATGCACAAAAAATATAATTCTTACAGTAGTTATGTTTTAGAAACAGCAAACCATTACTTTAATAACGTGTGTTTTCTTTCCAGAAATCATATTCACCTTGAAAACTTCCCTCTAATGGCTATGAAGCTTTTACATAATATGGAAAATTTTGTGCTGGTGCAGGGGGTTTGCATGTTGCTGGTATAGCAAGATGTTTGTAGAAAGTGGCTGAATTAGGACATTGAGAAATTATTCTGGGTGGTGTGAATGCAGACTGAGCTGGCTGAGAGGAGAGGAAGGAACATTTGGCTGAGTTACTGAGCTGTGTGTGTGTGTATGTGTGTGTGTGTGTATGGAGGGAGTACTGGGGATGGAACCCAAGACCTTCACACTGCACTGCATTGCCAGGCCTTTGATATGTTTTATTTTGTGACAGGTTCTAAGTTGCTGAATGACCCAGCGAACTCCGACGTGTGACCCCCTTGCTTCCAGAGTGCTGCCGTGATAGATCCGCACTCCTTTACACAGCTTCCCTTATTTTCTCTGCTACTCAAATATCTAAATTCCACCCTCAACACCCCCTCTCGTTTTTCTTGAGTATTTCTGCTAGGGAGCTTAATTAGGTATTTGAGGTCTTGTTAAACAAATTGTCATATTTTCAAACTTCTTTAATACCCATTCTGAAAACAGAGTGACTAGAAACACACCCAAACGAATTCCCAGCTCATGGGATTATTTTTTCCCTTCAGCTATTTTTTGACACCTCTAATTAGCATCTACAGCCTGGCTGTCCTCTGACAGCGGTAGCCAGCTTGTCCTGTCAGCTGCCCTGCTTTCTTTCTCAGCGACGAGTCTCTGATACTGCTGAAGGGGAGCCCGCTTCTGCCTCATTCGAACAAGGTCCTCCGGTCTGATGCATCTGGGCGGATGGCTGCCTCCGCCCGCCCCACCCCTACCTTGGAATTGATGTACACTGTCAGAAAAGGTTTTCCAAACGGTTTCTCTTTGCCACCTTGTAGCAGATTCTCTCCTCCATTCTGGAAACGTGCAGTTTAATGTTGCGTTTCGAATCACTTTCAGCTGAAGGAGTGTGTAATGGAATCAGGGCGTCCCATGAATACTCTTAACAGTGTCAGAGATGCCGTTTGTCTGCAAGTCTGCATTCCAAAGGGACCGATGACAACAGTGAAATGACACTGGGGGCCTTGCCCCATAATGGCTCTCTCATCCTTTCTGACTGAAGAGATTTTTGATTTCTAATTTCTTCCAGCCTGGTGCTTCTGCATTTGATTTATATCTATTTCTACCTAAATTGTGTTGATTACTACTTCCGCAGAAGGAAAAGGAGGTACTGTAGTAGTTTTAGGACTCTCCTCCACCCCACATGTGCCACACGTCTTTTCAGAAGCGTTTTAGTTCAGATCTGAAAAGTGCTCTTACCTGGGTTGCTCTTACCTGGGTTGCATGGCTGGTTGGATTTTTAGTGCTGAGCATCAAACTCGAGGTCTGATGAGAATGCTGTACTGGTGAGCCACATCCCAGCCTCACTGCTCTTTAATGAGGTAAAGACACCAAGGTCGGAGTTCAATACCAGCTCAAGGGGAAACAAGCACCTAGCCTTCTGATTCCGAGGCCAGTATCTTTGCACCGTAGCTTATGACCTCACCACCACCAGTTACTCACATGTGCATACCAGTTAGCTCAGTGGTTTCAGTGGCTGCCTCACAAGCACAAGGTCACAAGTTTGATCTCTGGCTCCACTAGCTCAAATGTGCATGCCTTTCCTCCAGAGCTACAAGTCTCCTGAGCTGGAAAAGGGCTTGACAATTAACCTTCCCCCACAATCTGGCATTTAGTGTTTTGCCCTTTAATGCAAAATAAGTCCCCAGGTGAACTGTCAGAACTACACCCCAAAGGGGCCAAACTGCAGAACCTTTCTCCAGTGAGTTACTGTGTTTTGTAGTTACACATTTAGCTGTGTGTGAGGGTGGGTTCCCAGCTGTGGGCAGGCTGGTTGCTTAGCAATTCAAAATGGCAGTAAGGTTCTCCGCCCTTCAGCACTCTCTCAGACCATAGCTTTGGGTCATCAGCTGTACTGTCCAGCATGTCTATGTGCTACAGAGAGAGAGAGAGAGCTGTGGTTCAGAAGAGTGAAGCTCCTGGATTTGAGCTCAGACTTCAGGTCCCTGTCCGCTATCTGGCTTACGTGACTTTTCATACCATTTGGCTGATTTGTTTGTTCTTTAGATTTAAGACAGAAGGGCTGGAAAGTGCCATGTTTTGCTCTGCCACGGGCTTTTAGGCCTCCTAAAGGTTCAGAAAGAGTGAGGGTCCTGACAGAGGGCTTATACATTTGCCCTACTTGATGCTCCAAACTTTATCTTCCTCTTTTGTTTTACTTTCTTTAAAAAAAAAAAAAAATACTGGGGATTGAACTTGGAACGTTGTGCTTCAAAACAGGCACCAGAACCCCTGAGCTACATCCATAGCCCCACTTTATCTTCTTCTTAACACTGAATTCATTACTCCTTTCCTTGAGTCAGAAGGTTTCACTGTCACTGTAGCTAATGGAATAGGAGCTGTGAAGTACACCAAGACAAAGTTATGTCATTTTGGTGAAGATCGGACATGAAAGAATAGAAAAATGAGCTGCTGTCAAACCAAGTAGCACCCTGGGTGGTATCTTGGTACACTCTCGTGAGAATAACTGTCTCTTGTAGGAGGGTGGTGCGTGTGCGCACACACACACACACACACACACACACACACACAGATAGAGAGAGAGAGAGAGAGAGAGGAGTCAGCCCTCTGTACCTCAGTGCTTGGAGAGGATTGACCCCAAGACACCTTCCTAAGGATACTGCAGACACTCACGTAGTATTTGCATATCACTTAAATACATCCTCCCATGTACTGTGAATCACTTCTATATTTCTTATTGTACCAAGTATAATATAGTACTGTGGGGAACTGTTGTATCCTGTGCTATATTGCTCAAGAAATAAAAATGAAAACAGTGAAAGAAAAAAAAAAGCTTGTACATGTTCAACACAAGCACACCTCTCCTCCAAGCATCTTCCATCCATGATTGCTTGAATCTGGAAGTTCCGAACCTATAAATATGGAGGGCCAACTGTGTGTAGATTTTTGCCTGCCCTGGAACAAGAGCGGTGTCTTCCAAGAAATGAGAAGTGTATGCCCTATGATCAAGAGTATGGTTAATTCTGTCTATGTTACTCTCAATCTTCATCACACACTTCCCCTTGTTCCAGACACATACGAACAGCTCCATAAGTTTTCTTTGGTGGGCGTCTGTAGTTGCACTGTCGGAGTTCCACCGTGTCCTGCATATCAAAGCATCTACCATTCATGATCATTTTGACTTCATTGAGGATCCAGAAGGTGATGGGTGCCACATCCAGTGAATAGCCCATCTTTCCGTTGGGTGACACCAACTTGGTGGCAGCCTTCACTCTATTTTTTATCACACTCATCAAGACAGTCATGAAAGAGAACTTCCAGAACTGCTTCTGCAAGTAACAAGAGTGATGGGGAAAGTGTGTTCAAAGCAAACAGAAATGTTTCAGGGGAGAAAGGCTTTGTGTCTTTGACTGTCATGATGTTTTTAATTTGAATATTCTTTATATACTTTGGTCACATCCTGAAACTGTTTGTCACCTCAAAACAAGGACATTTCTTACAACGTGCACACGCTGGAGTGATCTTGGAGGGAAAATGGGCCCCCTATCCCGCTGCAGCCTCCAGACGTCTGGGTCTCTCTCCAGGCCTTGAACTCTGAAAGTGGCGCAGTGGTGGGAGGTCTGCATACAGTGGTACTGAGTGAGGTAGGGATGGCTCTGGCTTTGCTTTGTCAGGATCACTGACTTGAACTTCCTCAGCTGATGAACAGACTGTATGTGGGTAGATAACTGGCAGCCCCTCGGCAGTTTCATGCCGGCCTTTAGATCCCCGAGGAAGGATGGTGTCTGAGGAGCCCAGGGGGCCCAGCACCAGCGTAGATGGGTGAGAGGTGCCTGGGAAAGGAGCTCGTGAGTTCTGAGCCACCCCGTGCATCTCGCAAACCTTTTTCAATGTTTTTTTAAAAATTGTTGTGCACCATTGTTAGTGCAAAACCTACTTTTGTGAATCTCCCCTTAAAACAGAAGCGGTGGAGGAAAGGACAGCATTTGTGAGCGTAACCTGGCTGGTTTATGGTTTTGTAACAAAACGTGGCCGCTGGCCTCTCAGGTCACAGCTCCCGGCCAGTTACTGGCGCTGTGGTCCTGAGCTCCTAAGAGTAACTCTCAGAGGCAAGTGGGCTTATGGTGGGACTTACAGACCAGAGCCTGGAGCCCCTGGATTTGTGAAAGTTGGTGCCATTGCAAAGGTGAATCTGCATTTAGGAGGATTCTAGGAAGCACGTCCACTGCTCATTCAAACATCATCCTGTGTTGTCAAGTACCAGGTGCCACTGCGGTCATTTAGGACAATGAACCAAAGTGAAAGCAACACTGACACCTTCGTGCTGCTCTGCCGTCACGCAGGCCAGAGGCAAAGGGAAAGACAGTGCAGATTCCCAGTGTTGCACTTCACTCCTCAGGACAGCACTGGGTGGGGTCAGCCACATGCGTGTGGAGCTGCAGAGGCAGGAGAGAACTTCGCTGCCTGGGAACTCCGGGAAGGAGATATAGTAAGTCCCTGACTTATGAACATTGAACCCACAAACTTTTACATATATTCTTAACATTCCTAGATGCGAACATAACCAGTGGTACAGTTCTAAAGAACAAGGACAGGATCATGGTGCATGTGTGGTAGAATGATGGCGGAGATGCAGAAGTTTCTCAGTGTATGAGCACAGGATCAACATCAGCATTGAGCCCCACTGTTCAAGAGAAAGTTAGGGCCAGGGATTTAGCTTAGTGGTTCCAACACTGCCTTAAGCACAAGGTCTTGAGTTTGATCCCTGGTAACCATATGCTACAATGCCTGGCATGTGTCTCACGCCCACGAGCAATCATTACCACACACCATAGTGCTGGGGGTGGTGGCTCACGCCTGTAATCCCAGCACTCGGGAGGCAGAGGCAGGAGGATTGCTGTGAGTTCAGGGCTCGCCTGGGCTACATAATGAGTTCAGGGCCAGCCTGAACTACAAAGTGAGACCCTGTCTCAAACAAAAAAGGAAGGAAGGAAAGAAGGGAGGGAGGGAGGGAGGGAGGAAAAGAAAGAAAGAAACAAAGAAGGCAAAGCAAGCAAGCAATAAAGAAAGAAAGAAGGCAAAGCAAGCAAGCAAGAAAGAAAAATGAGGTGAAGAGCCATGGATGAAGAGCCATCCAGCCATGGATGACTTAGCAGATTCAAGGCAAGGGCCAGCTCTCCTAGTGCAGAGGTAAATGACTGCCCAAGAATTTCCAGAAACCCACAGAGAAATCATTGATGAAGGTGCTTATTTACCTGGACAGGTTTTAATGTCATTGAGGTAGGACTGTACTGGAAGAAGATGCTGAGAGCAAGTTACATCAGGAAAGAGGGAAAGTTGACGCCAGGCTTCAAAGCAACAAAAGACAGACTTACTGTGTTGTTTGATGGCAAAGCTTCTGGTGAGATGAAACAAAAGCCTCTCTTAGTTACCATGCAGAGAACCTGAGAGTCCTCAAGAACGTAGCCAATAGCTCTCTACCTGTTGTGTGGAGAGTCAGTCCAATGCCATTTTCCAGGACTAGTTTTTCTACCACTTTATCCCAGAGACAAAAAAATACTATTTGGAGAAGAATATCTCATTCAACATTCTTCTGCTGCTTAACAGTGCACCACGTCATCCCTAGTTCATGGATGACTTTCATCCCAATGTCAAAGTAATGCATCTGTCACTGAATACCAAGGGACCAAGGAGTTATTGCTACTTTCAAGAAGTTTTATTTATGTCACACTTTTTGTCAAGCAGTGAAGGCAGTTGATGAAACAGGAACAGCCTTGTGACATCTGAAAACCATCACATCTACAAGACCATAAAAAAATCAGTTTTGCTTGGTGTTTCGGCTTGAAGTTTCGGCTGTCACTGTGATTGAGGTTTGGAAGAACATTTGCCCACGGTTTGTTCACGAAGTTCAAGGCCTGGAGAAGGTGGGTCAGAAGACCACAGAGGGCTCGCAGCTTAGTGACCCTGAGCAGGAAGCTAGAACTCGATCTGCAGAAGGATGACTTTGGGGAGTTCCTTGCTAGGCAATGTGAGGAGCTCACTAGTGAGGGCTTGAGGAGATTAGAGGCCCAGCGACAAGTCAGGGAGCCCAGGGGAAGATGGTACTGCAGAGCCAAAGAGATTAAAATGCAGGAAATGGCAAGGGGACTGTTCTTACTTGTGACCCTGTGAGATTTTGAGGTGCAGGACTCCAGTGTAGAGCAATTCAGGTTCAGAAGCAGCCGTTCAGAATGCCGTTCAGTGCTGCAGAGAAGGCTCAGTTGTATGGAGAGGGAAAGAGAGATTACTCACATATTATTGAATCATGTGTTTCAATATGATAGAACTGAATCTGTTAAAAAATAAGAATAAAACCTGTGTCATCAACATCCAGATGTAAGCAAGGTCCCATCGAGGCCTCCATCTCCTATTGCTGGTGACCCGTCAGCTCCACCTTCTCCTACCTACTCTCCCTCTTCCGGTTAATATGTCTTCCGTTTGGTCTTATGGTCTCACCATGTGGCTCATGCTGGCCTTCAGCTCATTGTGTAGCCCAGGCTGGCCTTTGCAGTGATCCTCCCACGTGCTATAATTATAGGCATGTTCCATCGCACCTGTTAGTAACTTCAGGTCAGTCCACAGTATACAACCCCCTCTAGCCAGTTGTTCTGTACTGTACCACCATTTTAGAGTAACTGTAAAAGAAAAAATTATTTACTTTCTTATGCTTTACATTATATATTTATGTCAGAAGTGTGTGAGATTCACCCTGTCTTACTGACAAATGAGTCCAATTTAAGAACTTTCTCCTAGCGTAGAACTCGTTCATCCCTCAGAGACTTATTGTAGAAGATAAAGGATTTGGAGGGGAAAAACCCATTCAGGCTGGACCAAGAATACAGGGGTGCAGGACTGAACCCATGTAGCTCCCCAAGCCTGCAGGATATTGCTGGGCACCAGCTCCAAGCAGAGAGGACCTGATGGGCCTATAGGTTGTTGTTTTTTTGTCTGTGGTTTTTTATTGTCTAAGGGGTCACATTCAGGATTTGGTGTGCAATATATGGGATGGAAGGATGGATAGATGGATGGATGGATGGATGGGGATGAATGAATAGATAGACAATCTCTGGGGTTCAAAAATTGAATTATAGGGGCCAGAGATTTAGCGCAGTGGTTCCAGCACCTGCCTTGCAAGCACAATACAACAGTGCAACAAGGTAGGTCCCGAGTTTGGTCTGAGTAACCACATACAACAATGCCAGGCATGGTGACTCACGCCCACCAGCTATCAGTACCACACACCCCAGTGATGGGTGTGGTGGCTCATGCCTGTAATCCCAGCCCTCAGGAGGCAGAAGCAGGAGGATTGCTGTGAGGTTGAAGCTTGCCTGGGCTACATAGTGAGCTCAGTGCCAGTCTGAACTACAAAGTGAGACCTTGTCTCAAGAAAAAAAAATTGAATTATACTACATCTTACTTTGCAACTTGCTTTTCCAATCATGGATGCATCCAGGCCACAAAACATACACTTTATTCTCTTTTTAATATCTTACAGACTAAGAAGCAATCCATTCAACAATTCCCCTTTTGACATTCAGACTCTTTCCAGTCTTTGCTACAACAAACTTTGTCAAGGTGTGAATGAAGCATGCATGTCTATCTGTGTCCTGAGTTTATTATTTTTTTCTTTCTTTCTTTCTTTCTTTTGAGACAGGGTCTCACTTTTATAGTTCAGCCTGGTCCTGAGCTCAACCTCAAACTCACAGCAGTCCTCCTGTCTCTGCCTCCAAAGTGCTGGATTACAGGCATGAGCCACCATGCCCGGCATTGTGGTATGTGGTTCTGATTGCTGGGAGGCTGAGTCTCCATGCCTGGCATTGTTGTATGTGGTTACTGGGGATCAAACCCAGGCCCTTGCACTTGCAAAGCAGGCACTGGAACCACTGGGCTAAATCCCTGGCCCCTGAGTTTCTTATTTCTTTTGAGTATATTCCTGTAGTAGCAAAGCTTAACATTAAACACGGAGTTATAATTTTGATACACTTAAAAGATAAAACCACTCACATTTCCATTAATTAAGAGAATGACCTGGTCCTCTCACCTATGAAAACCACTGTACACTATTGATTTATGACCACAATAGTATCCACAGGTTCAGGATGACCACAATAATATCCACATTAGTATCCACAGGTTCAGGGCTGAGGCCACAGTTTTCTCGGACCCCAATTGCTGCCATGATTTTCTGTTTTTCTCTCAGGAAAAGTGTCTCATTGACTAATTAAGAAGAAGAGAAGTGCAGAGGTCGATGATGGGAGAAAATAGCTTTCAAGGCATTTCTCTATTGATCGCTGAGTACAGGGTTTGTCGGCCTTCGCCTGCACTCTGCTGTCTTTGAAACCCCATTCTTCTCCCTGCCCAACTCCAGACTAAAGACCAGCGCTCTGACAAATTGATCCCGGGATCAAGAGAGATGAAAGAGAGAAAGATCAAAAGGGAGCCCAGGATCACATGAGAAGAGGCATCTAGTGTAGGCACTGAAAAGGTTGGCAGCCAAGCACCCTGTCATCTTTAATCCGTGGGCACCTCGCGAAGGCAGAACTTAGGAATTCAAACAGAAGTGAAGGGTTTTCTGTCTGTAGACTGAGGACTTGAGAAAAGTCTTGTGCTGGGACGGCCACAACAGTCCCACTGAAATGGGACGCAGGCACCTGAGGTGTGAATTGGAAATGTGGAAACAGCAGAAGTAACAGAAGCTGCTGCCCTGGCTGATTCTCTCTCCCTTTCCCACGAGGAGAACATCTCTCCCTTCTGACTGTTGGTCCTTCGGGTCACATTTCTCAGTCCCTCCATTCTCATAGGCTGGGTGAGGGTTTGTCTTTGCGAACACAATAAAGAGCCCTATGGGTTTTTCAGGTTCAGACAGATTCAGTGAATAATGCTGTTCCTGATCCATGTCTGGGCCCCTGTGCCTGGATTCTTCTGTTCATCTCTCCAGGTTTAGCTCCCCTTCATACATTTAGTCTCTTATCCCTCAGTAAACAGCTGTGGCACATTTGCCACATGTCAGGCACTGTGTATCAGTGACTGAGGAACAATGGCTTGGGCTCCACCTGGAAAATGTCCTTGAGGTAGTTAGAGTAGCTATGGATCTCAACAACAGCAGCAGGGAGGCTGGAGACTCCATGCGGCTGCATGGAGAAGGGGCCTGCGAGGTTGCCCAGGAGGGAAGCAGAAGGCCCTCGGAGCAGACCCAGAGCAGAAGGCTGGCCACGAGTAGGGAGAGTAGCTTTGGATGGAGAAGCTAGAGCCAAAAATACAGTGAGAACACGACAGTGAAGACGCAGAAATGCCAGGAGCCAACAGGAAAAGGCTTTACTTAGGTCAAGGATGTGACATGCTAACAGTGGTACTTTAATATCACCTTATAACACTTTCTCTTTTACGTGTGGGAGCCAAGAAGGTCAGTCTCTGATCAGGGATTTAGCTCAGTGGTTCTAGTGCCGGTGTCTGCCTTGCAAAAGCAAGGTGCCTTGTTCGATCCCCAGTAACCAGTGACTCACACCCACTAGCAATCAGTACCACATACCACAATGCTGGGCATGGAGGCTCATGCCTGTAATCCCAGCACTCGGGAGGCAGAGGCAGGAAGATTGCTGTGAGTTTGAGGCTTGCCTGGGCTACATAGTGAGCTCAGGGCCAGCCTGAACTACAAAGCAAGACCCTATCTCAAAAAAAAAAAAAGTTCTTGTCATAGAAATGCAGAGCAGAAGAATGGGGAGCAAAAGCTAGTAATGATGGGGGAGGGAAGAAAAGATGGTTGACAGGCACTGAGGTGAAGGTGGATAAAAGGAATAATTTCTGCAGACTCAGAGGCTAAGTATATTGTGAATATTGTATATTTCAAAGTCAGTAGTAGATTTTGAGTATTTGAAATGCAATAAATGTTTGAACTGATGAATATGTCAGTTACTCTGATCTGATCTTTACATGTCGTATAGATTTATGGAATCTCTACCTAGTATGTACAATTATTGTGTTAGCTTTTTAAAGTAAAGTTATACCTTACATTTTGTAAACCTTCCCTTGTTCCCATGGGTCAGAGGTGGGCAGAACTGGCAGCAAGAAGAACTGTGAGCTTCCAGGGCCTGCAGATTGTCTGTCATGGAGACCTGGGCCCAGGCATTAGCAGTAGGATAAAGGGGAGGGAGGGATTTGTGAGCACAGAGGAGGTGAAACCTGTAGGGATGGAGCAGGTTGGGACTTCTGGGGTGAGAGAAGAATCTGGAATCTGGAAGCAGGTAGAATGGAGTATCATTGCCTAAAGTAGGGAATGCTCTAGCCAGATTTGGAGTGATAGGATCATCACTTTGCAGTGTGACTAAATATGCAAACATAGCGAATAACCAGGTGGATATAGCTGCCTGCTACTCAGGCTGGAGCACACTGCAGATGTGCTGGTGAGAAAGGTGGTCGGAAATCACCAGTGGGTGTGATGATAAAAGACTTACTCATCAGTAAACCCCAGAGGCAAACTGTCAGGCCCAGCCTCATGCACATGCGCCCTGAGTAGTCGCGCATTCACAGGAGGACTACAGATGGATTCAGTACCCTACTGCTGCCATCTTGAATTTATCATGAGTTTATCATGAATTTATCATGAATTTAAATGAGCAGCTGTGCATTTATATTTTGTGATGGACCCTGAGATTGTTTTAGACAGTCCTCCTTTTGGCAGCTTGGCACTGTGTCCCATAATGGGGCCAGAGTGTTGGTCCGTCTGACATGGTTCACATTTGAGGAGCCCGTGGGCTGGTGGGAAGATGAGCAAGTCCTCAGTTACAAGGTGTGAAGTGTTCCGCATTAGAAGTACCAGGCTGAGGGAACATGTAGGAGAGGAGTTTCCCCTTGCCTGAGGGTCTGAGGAGAGAGAAGATGAGCTTGTCCAGAAGAAGACAGTAATGAGTCCCAGGCCTCAGCACTGAAGGAGAGGGAAGAAGTCTGAGAGGGAAGGTCCTGGGCAGTGGGAGGGACAGCGGGTGATGTAGAGCCCAGCACCCAGGACGGGAGATACTGTCGCGTGCTGCCCGGAAGGTAAGAGGGATGATGCGCCTGGTGGGTGGGTCAACAAGCGGCCCTTTGGAGGTGCTTATGATGGCAGGTGAAAGTGGACAGAAAGGCAAGAAATCAAACTACCCTTGTTTGAGAAATGAAGAAGTGGAAACTTGGATAGACACTGATATTAATTGTCAGTGTCAGGCTAATTGGAAGAAAAAAGGGACAGTCCCCGAGGAGAGGCTTTTGATGCAGAAAGTATGTTTGTGTTTGGTTCTGGTTTTACTTCGTTTCATTTTAAACGCAAAGTATGTTGAGCACTTTGGTCCTCTGCACAGAGATCCAGTGGAGAGAGAAGTTGGAAAGGACTCTGGGGTGAGAAAGGACAGACCAACTAGCCCCGTCAGGAGAAGAGGGAGAGGTGGCCCAGGGGATGGGGTTTCCAGCAGAAGGGCTCTACTGCATGCAACTGAGCCCACCCCACCCCTGAGGTGAGCTTCTGTGCATCCTGGTCCTGTTCTTCTCCTGTCTCAAGTTCAAGGACCAGCGTCCTAAACTGTGTCACTTGCTCTTTTATTCCACAAATATTCAGAGGGCTCCTGCCATGCACCAGGTAGTATGCTAAGTATTTATAACATAAGTGAAGGAAGGACACAGAGAAGGTCTCTTGAGCTCCACGTCTGTGGTCCTGATTTCATGCCCTGACTGACCAGTGCCAGCTCCTCCCAGCTTCCCCTACACAGTGGTGCTCACCGTCTTCCTGGGTCTCTGACACCCTTCCGAGACAGTGCTGTTCCTGCTCTTAACCTTCCTTCCATGAATCACATAACTACTTTACTCCAGCCTCTCTGGACCTCCAGGCCCAGCCACTCCTCTCAGACTAGGCCCTGCCCTAGATATTCCTGGTACCTTTTCCCCTTTAAATTCTCCAAAGTTCCCAGTGCTCGGTCGGAATTCCTCTTCCCTTATGATATTTACCATACCTCCTCTGTGTTCTTCCAGTTGAGAATTAAGAGAAAGACCATGTGAATTAACTCACACTGGTTATTACATAATGGATATCACCGTGGGAAGGGGGTATAATTGCATTTTATAAGTAGTTGTGGGTTTTTAAAAAGGAATCTTTACTTTGTCACATTTTATGCAGCACAATATAAGAAGTGATTAAAAAATATGACAGCAAGAGAGATCCTCTTCCCAAAATTAGCTTCCCTTCATTTTTCTATTTTTTCACAGCTACCTTGAAACCATAACTCTCCAAAGTTTCTAAGACTTCTACCTTGACTGGTTTCTATAATGATAGCGCCTGGAGCATATGTAGCAAGGGGTCAGGATCACGGCTGTGCTATTTGTAGGAATTGTTTCCCAGTCAAGGACTGCCTTTCTGGTTGGGGGAGAAGGGTACCCAAAAGGCTTTCAATGCAGAAAAGCAGTCTGTCCTAGTATCAGTGAGGTATACACCCAGAACTGATTCTGTGGGCTTCACAGAGAAGCGTGTCAAGGCCCGGCTTCCTACTTCCCGGGAGCTGTTAGGTTGCTGTAAAATACAATTCCCCAAGCCACTTCCATTTGTCATAAGAATAGCAACCTTCCGCCAGAGCTGATGGAGCAGTTGCTGGAAAGTGGCTGATGGGAACCACTTTGGGATCTGCTCTGAGAACAGGAGGCGCCACTGGGGCCGGCTCAAGAGGGGAGTGCTCTGCAGCACTCGGTCTGTGGCCTGTCTTGGAACATCGGCATCAGGAACTGCGGCTCTCAGAAGTGCTTGCGTTGGCAAAAGCTCTTGAGCGTGTACTTTGAAGGGTGTGAATTTTAGCAGCTTTCAGGTGAGATACAAGAAGACTTTTCTGCCCCTGAGATACTATCCTAGAAACTCAAGAGTCTAGGCCAGAGGTTCTGAGATTTTCATGTGCTTCTGCATCACCTGGGAGTCTTATTACAATGCAGATTCTGGTGCTGTGAGTCTAGGGCCGAACTCAAGCTTCTGTGTTTCTCCCAAGCTCCTGGGAGAAGCCAACGCTGCTGCCCCACTGATCCTCTGAGTATTGGGGTATGGAGTTGTCCTGTTCACTACAGCAAATGACAGCGTTATGGCTGACATATAGTCACATTAATGAAAATGAAGTCATAGCAAAAACTTAGTTCCTCTGCTGCACTAACTGCCCTTCAAATGCTCCAGAACTACGTGTGGCTGTGGCTGTGGTTGTGGCTGCCACCACAACTGCACAGACCACAGCACTGTCACAATCACATGAGGTTCCACGAGGTGACTGTGAAATGCGGGAGTGAGCACTTCATTTATTCATACATGTATCCACTGAGTGTCTGGTGCGTGCTCAGGGCATGCGTGGTGCTGCTAGCATGAGACGTGACCCAGGTAACTAGCATGCTGGACACATAGGATTAGGCTGCTCCCCCCCACACACCAAAGCAAGAGTTGGTAATAGTCCCCTCTGCAGGGGAGGTGACATCTCCGGGTACTGCGTGTGTGGTCTGAACCAGGCTTTCCCTCTTGCAGGGCCATCATCATCAGAAATGGAGAAATCATCCCCATGTCTTCGGAATTCACCCCCGAGACAGAGCGCCAGAGACTTCAGTACCTGGTAAGACTCACGTAGGTCTCACTGAGGGCAGTGGCATCGGGGACCACATGGGAGCTGCTTGGGAAGGACGCACTGTGTGACTTGGGAGGGGCCACCACAGTCTAACAGCATATGGTGCCGGCTCCCCCGCACATCCCTCCTGGATTGCACATCCTGACTCTGTGCAGGATGACACACGCCACCTCCGTGAATGTATTACTGGGGCTGATTTTCTCCATCTGTGACCAATTGAAGACATAATGTGCTGTGTTTCTCGCAGTGGTTTGGCGGGCGCAGTGTGAAGGACAGCTCCGCGCAGTGCGGACACCTTCCTCCCTGCCTGCCGTGGGCGCAGCAGGGCTCACGGTCTGCTGTGAGGCGGAGGCTCTGCCCCATGCAGCTCCGAAACCTCCTGCTGGCGCCAGATAGGAAGGCCTGGGCCCTCTTGGGAAGATGCAGGTGTCGGGAAATCTGTCTCTAACCTGAAAATAGGTCTCCATCTAATCATCTTGTGGATAAACTATGAGAGGGCTACTGGAGGCTTAGCATCCCTTAGAAGGCTCAGTTTTCTGGAAAAATGTCACAGACTCACTTCCCTGCCTCCAGGAACTGAGGCTCGGAGTCTCAGTTAAATGTGACTGGAGGACTGTCCCGAGTCACTGTGGGGCTGACATCCTCAGAGACTAACCCTGCCAATGGTAATCAGCGGAAGAACTGCTTTCTCCCCAACTTGAGTAGTTTTTAAATAACATAACTGGAGTAGTGGCAGCTGCTCTTAGGAAATAGTTGACCTATACCATTCAAAATGCACTTTGTTTGTTTCTCTGGGTTTGGGACCTCCAAATGGTCACAACTGGATGAGTTTGGTTGACACAGAAGATAGCTATGACTTTCCCTCAATTACCTGCTCTGTGTTTGTTCTTTTTTTTGAGACAGTATCTCGCTTTTTTGTAGTTTAGGCTGGCCCTGAACTCAGCCTCAAACTCACAGCAATCCTCCTGCTTCTGCCTCCCTCCCGAGTGTGGGGATTACAGGCATGAGCCACCACGCCAGGCACTGTGGTATGTGGCACTGATTGTTAATGGCTGTGAGTCTCCACACTCAGCACTGTTGTATGTGGTGGTGGTGCTGGGGATATTGAACCCAGGTCCTTGTGCTTGCAAAGCAGGCACCGGAACCACTGAGCTAAATCCCCAGCGGTACGTTTGTTCATTTTTTGATTAGGCCACCTTGGCATCACTAGTTACCTGGTATATTAGACAGCAGGGATTCCAAATCGATGCAAAAACAGTGTTTCACTCTGTACCTGCTATTGTTTTCCACCTTTATCTATGCTGCCTTCAGCAGATCAGCTTGGAGCCTCCAGTGGTACTTGTAGCCTGCAGAGCTGCCTGTTTTCTCTAGGCGCCCAGGAGGATGGGAAGGGACCTCATAGTGCTCACAGCAGGTTTCCACTCTGGCCCCAGCCCTCTCACTCCCTCACTCAGTAGCTCTGTGCAAGTCTCTTATTCTTTCTAGCCTTTGATTTATACTTGTGAGATGGAAAGCTAGACAAAAAAGTCACAACGGCCACAGAGGTACCAGGGTTCCTTCAAGTAGAGTGTGTGACCACTGGCCTCTCTGCCACCTGTGTGGCTTTCTGCAAGCCATCATCCAGATGACCTTATCACAGACCCTGGCAGTCCCTGCCGGCATCCTGTGGCTACTTACAACATGCAGAAAGCAGGCCTCACTTGGCAGCAGATTCGCAGTCCTGCCCCCTCAGTGGTGTCGTCTCACTGTTGCCAACCACCGTCACTATGTACCCATGTGTCCGCAGGTACCTATCTCCTTTTCCGGCACACACTACTATCTCTGTGACCACCAGGGCTTTGCAAGTGTGCTCTGCCTACGTGGCCTTTCCCTTCTGTGCCTGTGAGATCCCAGCATCAGTGGTACTATCTCAGGGAAGTGTCCGTGATGCTTCGGGGAGCCTGTCTTCAGCAGTGTCTAGAGGCCATAGTGCAGCGCCCAGCACATTTTAGTGTTGCCTTCCCAGCTCCCTGGCTCCCTCCAGAGTGAATTCTGGACTGCAGGCTGCTTACCCTGCCCTTCAGTGTCCTCATACTCTGCGCTGTGGTTGGCACAGAGGAGATTTGCAATCAGTGCTGTTGACCAAGTGCGAAGACACTGAGTCAATGCCAACAGTGCCTCCCTCTGACAGCGCAGCAGGCCCGAGCCTCGGCGCCTCCTGCCTCCCTGGACGCAGCTTCATCACCCACCCGACCGAAAACCATTTCCTTTTCCCTCACAAGCCTGTTTTCCTACCAGAGTCCATGAATAACATCAGGTTAGAGTTTTTGTGTTTCTGATTTTGAAATAAGGGCCTACTTTCGTTTTATAAGAATGAACATGGAAGGCTTTGAGGGAGAGATGGAGAAATGGAAACGACTCAGATTCCCGAATACCAGGGATCTTTGAGGCACAGTCAGAAGGAGATGTGTGTGTCGCTGTGGGTCTCAGCTCGGTCACAGTATCGTCTGTACCATTTCCTGCTCCTCAGTCACCAGTCATGGAGATCAAAACATCACCAGGTTCAGTCAGATGATCCATGCGGGGTTCTTCAGTGGTACACAGCACTTACTGAGCTATTGTTTGATGAATCATATTCTTTTCAAATTTTAGTCTTGGTGGGCTTTTATAGTTCAGGGTAGCCTTGTATGCACTATGCAGCCCAGACTTTCAAACTCTCAGCAGTCCTCCTGCCTCAGCCTCTGAGTCCTGAGGTGGCAGGAGTGTACCACCCCGCTCAGAAAAATACCATAAACCAGTTGCCTTACAAACAACTTTATTTCTACAGATCTGAGAAGTGCATGACAAAAGTCACAAGAGGCCTAGATCTAGTGAGTGTCTCATCATACCATCTCTCTTTTCTGTGTGGCCTCATATGGTAGAAGAGACAAGGATGCCCCTGGATCTCTTTCCGAGGCCACTAAATCCCATTCGACATTAGTGACCTAATCGTTTTGCAGCATTTTTCTTCCCATTGTAATCACATTAGGGATTTGGCTTTAGCATATGAACGTTGAGGATATACATTCAGTCTGTACAAAATCCTGTTGGCCTATAAATGACAGTAATTACTGTTTCCTCTTTTTTTTTAAAAAGGACCATTTCTTCTGTTGTAAGACTGATATATATTTTGATGTCACTCTTAATCAGTGTGGACGGTATTTAGCCACAGAATGAGGCTAGTGTTTGAATTTCCAGAAGATGAGAACACTGTCCACATTCTTTTTAATCCTTCCTACTAAATCAGAGAGTTTTCTCAAGTTTGTAACTAAAACTTTTCCCCCAGACACAGGACTAAATGGTCAGAACATAAACTTCCCTGGTTGGACAGCTTTGTTTTCCCCAAATGTATGCTTCAAAATGAACACTCTGGTAATAATAAGCATATGTTGTGACTGTTTGTAACAGTGTTTTTGAGAGAATAATAATATTCACAGCATAAAATAACTTTGAATTTCAGTTTAAGTCTAAAATTATCCCCCAAAGTCTTATGTTCAGAGGTAGATCTGGTTGAAAGCAGTGATATGTTAGTTACTTTTCATTACTGGGACAAAATACCTGGTACCCAGAGTCAAAGGAGGAGAAGTTTATTTTAGCTTGTAGTTTGTAGGAATTTCAATCCACAGTCAGTTGACTCCAAGACAGGATGGCATAGCAGAGGAGGAACAGCTCATGGCATGGTAGGTAGGAAGCAGTGAGTCTTCCTTCTTTCTCTTTTTATTCCACTTGAGCTACAAGCCTATTGGTTGGTGTCACCCACACCCAGTAGCATCTTCACTGACATCCAGAATCAAGCTAAACCAATAAATGGACTAATGTAGTATCAATATCACACACCCGTGATCAAGCCACCTCCCACAGGCCCTACCTGTGAGCACATGAGGCTTTGGGGAAATCCAGATGGAAGCCATAACAGGTGGGTCCCTGGAGGCCTGACTTGGGAAGTTTGTTCTTACCCTCTCTGTTTCCTGGACAGCACAACAGAAGTAGCTTTTTCTCCACTGTGACTCTCTACCTCACTGTCTCTGCCTCAAAGCCAGCTAACCACAGACTAACACCATGACCTAAAATAAACCTCTCCATTTTAAGCTTCAGGGATCAGGTGTTTGGTTCCTCATGGGACTGCCCCATGCCACCTAATGGGATTAGGCATGCATAGACCACTAGTGGTCCCAGATCAGAACCCCTACATTAGACTACAGCTGGGCAAAATCCTCTGACACAAAGCCTCTTTTATAACAAGGTTTTGAATATGTTGTATGATTTATTGCATACTATACTGAAAGTGAAAACCAGAATGGTTAGATAGATATACTTTCATGCTACTGGAAAGGCAAAAATGGTACATTAGTCATCATAAGTCAGGGACCATCTGCACTGTGGTTTTAGTGCATGGGCAGCTGAAGCAAACCCTACATTATGATTTTAAATCACCTAACCCTACTCATTTTTTGAATATCCATTCTTTTGAGCTAGTGATGAAACTACAATGATTATTGTAGTAGTATCCTTTTAGTTTATAGGATCCTATCAAGTTAGTACATTTCTGGAAAATTAGCAATGTATCCTTATTCTTAGGTCAATTCAGCTTTTATGTTTATGGTGTGTGATGCAACATTTATGATAGACTCATTCAGACTTCTAGGCCCCTAGTTGCTTGCTCTGAGCAGATGCCTGCAGTCCCAAGGTGGCCTGATGTGGGGAGATGGCTGGTGGTCTGGAGGGCTAAGGGGTGGCTTGAGCCCTTTGAACATGTACCATTTGATCTGCATCTGAGAGGAGTGTTCCTGATGTGCACGGTCTAAACGTTCAGGGATTGTAGCACTGGAGGCAGACTACAAGATGATGGATGTGGCAGGCACGTTAATTTTGTTTGGTCTTGCATCCTGACCTCCAAGGGCACTTCGTACGGCTCTCTGGGTAATGTGAACTTTGTTTCCTAGATTCTCAGGCCAGGTGATTAATGGAGCAGGCTCTCAGGTTTGATGGGTTCACGCAGAATGTGGCAGGTGTGCGATGACAGGAGCAGGGGCTCCGCACTCCCTCCCCTGCAGCCAGGGAGAGCTGGTCATCCTACAGGCCAGGATGAATAAGCCTTGCTCTTCTGTATCAGGGTCTTTTTTTCTTTGTTTTTTTGTGTTTCTAGAGTGATGGAAATAAAATCTATGAGCTAGGCAGAATAGTTGGATGGAGTCAAGACCCAGCTTGGAGGGAAGGGCACTCTCTGGCTTGTGGGCGTTTGCAGCAGAGATGACAGCTCCAACACCATGGCCTCGCAGGACACTGCAAGAAATCACTTTGGATAACGATGTGCTTGCATGGTCTAGCATACATTCAATGCATACATAAAATTGCATGAGTCTCTGACTTTCTAATTAAACAATGCAAGGCTAAGAGCTATTGTAGCATTTTTCACATGTGCTACAGGTTTCAGTGGTCACCTAGAAATAATCCATGGAATCCACATGCACCACACAGAGTTTTCATCAATATTCAGTTCTATAATAACTTACATGTAGCAGCGTGGACATTTTTAATGATGGCTGAGAATTCTTCATGAAAGAATCCAACTCTTATATATTTCAGGTCTTTTATTTCATGTGTTTTTAACCCAAACCCATGTATTCTATTTCTTCACTGTAAGTCAGGCAGCCAGCCTTGGCCTGGGAAGAGCTTCTCCTTTGCCATTAGTGTGACCGCAGTGATCGCCAGCAGCCTGGCTGACGTTACTCATTTTATTTCATTCTTGACCTTAGACTTTCTATCATGATAAATAATCTTGAATTGTATGACTTCCAATCTTCCTCCCATACAGTCTGATGAAATTTTCCCTGCTAAGGGCAAGAAAAAGGAGACATTACTCAGTTTTAAGAAAAGAAAGTGTTATGTGAGACACTGAAATTCTTCTTTTTGATAATTTCCTAAGGCTGAGAGATCTGAACATTATAAACATTAATCTAAATGTTTTAGTTAAAGGGCTTAACAAAATACTGCCTGTCTTGGGATCTGCCATCTCATTTATCATATAGGCGTTGTCACTTTCCATTCCCTGCTGAGGGGAGTGAAGTGGGAGTGACCCCTTTGGTGAGAGTTTCATAGTCACCGCTATAGTAGAGCGTGCTGTGACAGCACAGCTCCACCCCAAAGCACGCAGCTAACCAAATTGGGAACAGATGTCGAGCCTCAGCATGTGCAGAGCGGTCCAAAGAGGAGAACAAGTTAGTCTGCTGTGGCGCTGTCACCGAGTGAAACACTATACAGCTCTGAGAATGAACATATTGTGACTGTGTACAATGTGGATGTATGTGACAGCCATAATACTCAGGGATGGAAACCTGTAGGGTTGCAAATGTAGTGGCACAAGCAGGCAGAGTGAATCCAGAAGTCGGAATGGTGCTTCCCTTCAGGGAGTGGCGGTGAAGATCCTGCGGGGTGAAGGTATTCTAGGAGGCCAGCAGTGCTCTGTTTAGTGTAAATGCCAGCTCCACAGTTTGTGAAAATTCACCCACCTGACTGAGCATGTGGCTCATACTTATGCTCACAGCTGCTCCAGAGACAGACCTATGGTGAGCTTGAGGCCAGCCTGTGCAGCTTAGCAAGCTGCTGTGCCAGAGAATGAAGAGGGCCAGGTTCAGCAGGAGAGCTCTCCTGCTCCCGTCCTCAGTGCCACAAAAAACGCTTAATGAGCTTGTATACATACATGAACTTTGCCATTGTGCATCGTACTTCCCTGAGCAGTTTATTTGTGCATCCTTTCTTGGGCTATGTATTACCCTTTGTAACATGCAGAGCACCACACTCACACCACCTTTGCCCCACACCATTCCAACTCCTAAGAACCTACTCACTTTTGAAAGCAGTTTCTACCCAGAACTGGAAAGGAGGGCACCTGTACAAAGGCCAGTACCCTTCCCAACTCTCCTGTGCTCCCTCCTTCCATCAAGCTATTCTAGAGTCTTTTCCAGAAAAATATCTTCCTTGTTGTCTGGACATAACCATGCCTGTAAGTTTATTCTCATGAGCCACATAGAACACTGCGTGATGTGACCGTGTCCTCCTTGCTTGTTAATAAGTCTGTGCCTTCCAGAGTCCTGTGAGTCCTGCTGACCAGCCTTTGGTTTTGTTAGAGCACTGGTTACCACGCTCCCCTGGGTAGAATCTGTAACAGTCACATGAGCTTAAGGTAGACACCAGCCTTCACTCAGGAGCAATCTGTTTATGCTTCCTTAAGGGAAAGCTTCAAGATTAAAGAGGTATCCCTTCTGAAAAAATCTTTTTTTTTTTGCACAGCAGGTCAACACACATTAGCTGTCATGTACAGTAAAATGCTAATTTCCAAATTTTTCTTCTATGTGCTCTCTGAGGAGACAGACTCTCACTTGTGTATTTCTTAGGATTGTGAAATATCACAAGATTTTAAATAGTATAATTGCTCTTACCTACACATGATTTTCTGGGAAGATTTCTGTCAAATTATAGCAGATTAAATCCAGAGTGTGTGCACCCAAGATTGTTTTCCTCTCCCATGGGCCTTAGCTTTAATCATTTTGAAAGATCAAGCACTATTTCACCCTTTACACTTTAATAATGTCTAAAATGTAATTATGTAAACTAAGTGGGAATTCTTAAATAAAATACTAAGAGCCTTTACCACGTGGGGTACTATGCTGGGCATTGGTATATGGCTAAGTTTTTTCAAACAATAAACACATTAAGTGTACCTGATACATATATTCAATGGCTTATTTTTATTTATATCACTAGGAAGAAGTTTCTATCATTAATGCATCCAAATAACATCATCAAAGAGAAAAAACTTAAAATATGCCCAATATGAATCCAAAAGGCAGTGTTTGGGAGAATGTACATAATTTTTTATGCTGAAGGTGGACGTGGCTTCTTTACATGTGCTTAAATCCCACCTTAGACTTGGTTCATGATTTTAATAGGCCAGCATCCCTCAGAAAACATGTCTTGGGAGTGGGCAGTAGTCATGTATACATATTTGTGAAATGCCTGAATGTAGGCAGAGAAGCAAAACCTTATCCATGTAAAACCAGGGAGATTTTATTGCTTTAAGCAACCTAACGAATTCCTCCATATTTTATAGGCTTTAAACTTGGAGTTTGTTGGTTGGAGTGAATTAAGAAGTGAAGTCATACTGGGAACTCAGAACTCTAAAATTCTAATTTAAGCCATCGTGATATGACAGGCCAGGCCAGTACCAAGAAATTCTAAGTGATCATGGCCCTTGAATGCTGAGCAGATCCTAGAAAGGTTTGAAATTCTCGTGATGCTTGGCTTCTCTGCTTCTGCCAACCAGATGTCTTCAGGCTGGCCTGTTGGGACTCCATGGCTCCCCACCCTCTGCATGGGAGCCAGGCCCTTGTCTGTTTGACTCTCCCAGGGACTTTATCAGAACAAAGAGTAGGGAAAGTCTTCTCAGAGTTTTAGAAACTAGTTTAAATGTTAGGTTCTCAAAAAACTAATAATTTCTAGTTTTTTAAGGGAAAGTATTACTTGTCTCACATGCATGAGATTCTGCAACCTCCACCCCTAATACCCTGCCATTCAATGAAAGAAATATTCATGAACATGAGTGGGTTAAAGAAATTCTCAGGTAAGATTTTTATAATGTCCCAGTGCCTTTGAAATACACACTTATGTAAAGCTATACATACAAGAGCATATATCTAAAGTTGTATGACATCAACATACAGAAGCATCTTCCTACAAAAACCAACAGGTGATTTTTACAAACCATGTGCCCCGTGTATTTTAGCATCTCGTTCATCACTAAGCACCATATGTTCATTCTACTTATATTGGTTCTCAAATGGCATTTCTTTACCACCAGTAACCCCAGATGGTTTGCCATGGCTAACAGCAGTGAGTAAGTGAAGTGCTGGGAATGCAGTGGCCATTAGGAGGCGGGTGATGACTCCGAGAAAGACAGTTACAAAAATATGTCACAGGTACCCATGTGTTACTGACAGTTGTGCACAAGGTGTGATTGTGATATACTATGACAATGAACAAAAAAAAAAAAAAAGGAAGAAAAGTCACCCTAAGAGAAAAATTTAAGTATGAGTATCAGAACTGAGTCCTTTTTCCTCAGAGTAGTGCTATTTTGCAATTAATGGTTGCCAGCCAGGTGGCAGGCATGACATGGCAGGTACAAATGCCAGGTGAGCACAGAGGGATTTTTGTCTCTCCCATTATAAGGTGTTTGGCAAGTTTCCTGTATAAAAGACAGATTAATCAAAGAAAAACACACAAGTTTATGTAGTACAAGTTTTATGTGACACCAGAGACTTTGGAAGAAAATGATGACTCAAAGATACATGTGAACTTGGGCATTTTTTGCTTCAATTTGATGAAGAAAAGAGATTTGTGAATAAACATGATTGGACAATGGGGTTATGATCTATCAGAAATAAATGGGAGGACTTAGCAAGACCTGTGTTTAGATTCTGTTGTGTCCCAGAGTCTTCAGAATTAAGGATACTCCTCCCCTCTCTGTATTTTCAGGGCTCCTCTAGAATGGGGGTCTTATGATCTGTTGAGAGGAGAAGGGCAAAGAGAAAGCAAGAGATTTTTCTATTTCTGCTGCTTTTTCAAATGCCAACATGCTGTATCTGAGGATAAGAGGTCTGCACTCCACCATACCGACTTATGGGGTGTGTGTCCAGCAGCTTGGAAAAAGTCAGGGAGCACATCTAAAACATTTATTCAGCATCTAGTCTATGGAGAGAAGTGAGAAGTTGTGAGCCGGACTTGTTTTAACCACCTGCCCACTGTGGGCACCAGAAGTAAACTGGCTGTAGACAGTTGCCCACCTGGTGTGCGGACCTCCACATTCTGGCTTTGGGCCGTGTTGTTCCTTCACAGGTTATTTAAGAAATGCTGCATCAGCACAGCTCCCCTGAAACATGGGGCACTAGAAAGTCATGAACATTGTGACTCAGATCTGAAAAGGGATCAGAGCTGTTGAGTTTCAAATGTAAAAATGTTTTGGAAAACCTTAGCCAATGTACAGATTGCCCTTGACTTATGATGATTCAACCTATATTTTTTTTTCTTCATGATAATGCAAAAGTAATGTACATTCAGTAAAACACTATACTTCAAATTTTGCATTATAACCACAATCAATTCACTAGAGGAATTTAATTACAAAAATAGTATTATGAGATATATACTTCATTTTATTTTACAGATAAGGCTGACACTAAAGAAATTAAATTACCTACAAGAGTCACACAGTTTATAAATGCAAAACTTGGACAGGACTGACATGTGTCTCACTTAAGGCTTCACCACTGGGCTGCACTTTTAAAAACCTTTTAAAATGTTTAATCAGTGTATGTTTGCAGTGCATAATGATTATATTCCTCATGGGAAGGTGATCCGTGCACATCACACATGTTATTTCTTCTGCTATCTCCATATCTCCCTGAGTTCACCACATCTCACCTGATCTCAGAAACGAGGCAGGGTTGGACTTGCTTAGTATTCAGATGCGTGACCTCTGTGGTTATGTATCAGTTCCCTTGCTTCCTTCCCCAGAGAATGTCTGTAAAGACTAGTATTTATGCTTTCTTAGAGCAGTAGCCCCAGTGTAAGCCCCTCACAGAGTTTCTGAGCCCCTCGAAAAGATCCAGAATTCCCACCAGGCCTGGAGCCCAGTAAAGTTGCAGCAAACAGGAAGACATGAGACCTCTTATCGCCCTCAGCAATCCAGTCCTGTCCCAGCCCATCGTGTACTGTCCCCACGTCGGCCCAGAAGTTACATCTCTGGCCAGATATGACCACCTCGTAGAATTCAGCACACTTCTTTGGTTCTTGATAACCTTAGCTTCAGATAACTAGTGTCTAGTTAGTGCCTCCAGACTACTGAGCACCAATGGAAGACTTGCTGGCCTCAAGTCCTGGGAAAATGTCTATGGAAGATGCTTCTCATAGGTTGAGCTTCCCTCATCCCCAAATCCAAAATCTTCTGAAATGTCCTTAAAACCTTTTTAAGCTGAAATGGAAAATTTCTCACCTGATTTCAGGTGACAAGTTGCATTTAAAGCATATGGTTATGTGAAAATATTGTATACAATTACCTTCAGGCTTAATATATATAAAGCATCGGTGAATTCTATTTATGCGTAGGTCCCATCTCCAAGGTATCTCTAGGCATATGGAGATATTAAAAACATTCTAAGCACTTTTGATCTCAAGCATTTGGATAAGGGATACTCGAGCAGTGGCAGTACACTGACGACGTGGCCATCTGTCCTTGCAGCGGGGAGCCTTTTGCTTCCCACAGTGCCGGGCTGTGCTGGACTCTGCCCACTCTTTTTCTCTGCCAGAGGGAGAGATGACCCATTCCACCACATTGCTAATATGCCAGCCTCAGGTTTGATGCTGGGCATCCTGGGGCAAGTATGCTGACTGTGCGTGGCCTCTGAGCAGGGTGACAAAAACACGAGCTGTCTATCTCTTGAATCTGTAGATTTGAACTGGGAATGTAACAATGAGACTGTTTGTTGTTTCAAAGCCATCCCCTAAGAGGCTGCTTGCTCAAGACTTTAGTGTGAACCAAGAGCTGGGGGAGGGGAAAAGCCATCTGCTCCTGAATAGGCTTCCAGTGACAGGAGCAAATAACAGCAGAGCGCGCTGGAGGGTGTCCAGTGGAACGTGCTGTCTGCCCCATCCAGCCCCACCCTGTGGCCTCAGGCCCTGTGTTTGCTGCACACTCAAATGCAGCTTTCAAAAGCAAGGCCTCACTCGCTGCAGTGTGAGTGAGAAGCGAGCAGCGTCAGGGTAAGCCCGCTTACTTGTGTCGCACCAACATACCATTCAGGAAGGTAATGCCATATAGACTGAATTAAACAATGAACTGTGGAGAAGCTCAGTCTTTTAAAGTCCTTTAGCCATTCATGTCTTTGGTTGAAAATAGTTCTTCATATCAAATTAAAAACTAGCATTGCTTTATAAATTAAGTGTATGATTTTTGCTTGTCTTCTACTGATATTTAAATTCTGAAATTTCTGCTTTTCCTAAAATATGAGATGATTTTCTTGTTTGTGAACCATGGCCTGTCTCGATTTGCAAAACATCTTTGAGTCCTATTTTTTCTTCTAAATATGTATGTGGCTTTTTTTCTTCCTCTTTTTGCTATTAGGCATTCATGCAGCCTCACTTGCTAGGAAATGAATTCACACATTTGGAGTTTCCAAGGAGAGTACAGAGAAAGGAACTTGGAAAGAAGATGCTGTACAGGGACTTCAATATGACAGGCTGGTAAGAATATGCCTTCCTCTGTAGTGTGTGTGGAAAGTCAATTAATGCTGTTGGGATCAAAAGAGGCAGCCAGAGTCCTTGTGGCCAAGGACGAGGGCCGGGGCCCTCTTCTGCAGCTCTTGCTCAAGACCATTTCTCCAATTTCAGGCACTAGTTGGCTCTGTGCTCTGAGGCCCATGTCCATCCAGAACACCAGACCCCACAAAGCAAACTTCATTTCTCGATGTACACGGAGTAGTCGTGTGGGGACTTTTAAAACACATTGAGCTTTGTATTCTTGGTTAGGGTTATCAAAGAGGTAGAGGCTTTTGAAAGAATTTGTCAAGGTTTTATTGAGCCTGAGTGGCTTGAATATGAATCCTGAGTTCGACTTCTAAATGAGGAAAGTTGGATTAAAGCTCTTAATTCCTACAGCCCATTTTTTTCCAGAGTAAAACAACAAAAGAAAAAGGTGCACCCTTTGAAGATTCATTATAAAGGTAATGAGTTGGTTTTTGTCATGGACATCACAGAGAATTCACATGATATTAGTTACAGGGTCTCTACAGGAATTAGAGATGTCCGATCATGTCCTTTATCTAAAATGCCAGGGTGTTTGCAGATAGCTCATGGACATCCTCCTTCCTCTCTGGATTACATAACATTTCTAGTGTATTAGATATTTTAAGTCAGTAGTTACTGTACTGTATTATTTAGGTAGTAATGCTGGGGAAAAAGTCTAGGACATATTTATTACAGATACTTTTGCAACATATATTTTCCATCTATAATTGAATGCATTTCATGGATAGAAACCTGTGGATAAGGAATGCTAACTTTATGCTATTACACGCAGACTGAAATATGAATTCATAATGTGGTGGGTGTAATTTTCAAAGCTCACTTCTATAAGTACCAAGACCATTTATGTAGCAAGTCAGTGGCTAACACTGACTAGGATCTCTTGTATTTCTTCTGTGTGGATAACAGATGTGCTGACAAGTCCACACATTCTAGAGCTGATGTGAAGAGTAAAATGATAGAGCAGGGCCTTGCACATAGAAGTATGGGTGAAGAGCAAACTTACGTCCTGAGGTCCTGGTGAGCATGCCTCTTAGCAGCCCAGAGAACAGTAAAATGAGACAACTTACTCTTTCCTCACCACATCTCTGACAAAAGACTTTCATTATCTCTTCTTCTTCTTTGCCCAGAACAGGTGAAAAAGATTATTAGAGCCCTGATTTCTGTGTTGATGACCCTAGGCAGGATGACTTCTATGGTACATATTGTCCTAAAGGTACAAGGCAGGCTACCCAGAGAAGATGAGGTGAGGTGCTAATCTAGGAGACTTCCGGTTATCTTTCACCAACCAAAACAGCAGATCCTAACCTGGACAATCCACCCTTTTTCCTCTGGCATGTGGCCAGCAAATTATGGCTAGAGAGCCAGAGTTCACCCACCATCTGTTTCTATAAATAATTATTTTTATGCACAGCTATATCTGCTTGTTTGCATTTGATCTAGGGCTGCTTTCACACAGCAGTAGGGCAGTTGAGTAATTACAAGAGTCTGTTTGGCCACAGAATCTAATTACTTGCCCCTGCTTTAAAACATGAATGAATTTATCAAAGAAGGTTCACCATGTTTGCAACTGAGATTTTAGGCCCGAGTCATTATTCTAACCCTGGCTAGGTTTTCTTTTAAATCCATTTGCACGCAGTTAGCAAAATCAATACTTCTTGAAGAAAAGTCTTTGATGGGAGGCAGTGTACCTGGGAAACACAGAGGAGTGATTTGGTCTGAGTGTTGTAGCACTTGGAAAGATGGAAAGAAGTTTAAGAACCCAACGGTTGTTTGGGGGTCTTTGATGGGATCCTCGCTGTGTTGATTAGGCTGGTCTTAACCTCTTGTGGTCCAATGATCTCACCTCAGCCTCCCGAACACCTGGCACTAAAAGAGTGGCTGCAACACTCAGCTCATATCCAATGATTGTGAATGAAAAATTTTTTTTAAAGAGCAGACCTGAAAAGACAGCAAAGAAAATGGCTAAATGTAAGAGGAAACACACTGAGCCTGTATTGAGAAAACATTAGCAGGACACATGGGAAGCCAGACAAAGAAGTTTAGATTTACTGTGAGAGGCTGTAGTTTGCTCTTATATATTCCTGGAAAGGAGAATTAAATGGAAACAATGTTTTTGGGACGTTATTTTAAATTTGGAGGAAACTCACTCTAGAAAATAGATTCAGATATCCAGGGAAAAGCTATCAGGAATATATATGAGAGGTCTCAAGGGCCAAATAGAGGGAAGGAACCAGAAAACAGGAAAAAAGAAAAATGATCAAAAACCAAAATGATTTAGGCCAAGGAATAAGTACAAGAAATAAGTCACTCATGGCTCCGATTCCCTATTTACCTCATTTGTTCCGTAAACTTCTTGGGGGATTACCGATGCCTGGTTCTGTGCCGACACATAGTAGACAGACAGCAGTTATTTATGGCCTGAAAGCAGAGGGGTATGACTGACAGAAATGGCGTAGGAGGCGGTGTCAATGCCATGGATAGTCCACAAGGAGAGTGGCAATGACGATCTTGTATTGGAGACATGTTTCGTTGTTTTTTCTGTGCCAGGAAGGCAATTAAATCTAAGCAGTCAACACAAACTGATAATTATCATACAGAGGATGTTGTCATAGGAAGAATATCTGTGCTGCAGATGCTTGGTGTCAGTTCATAGGGGAAGGGCAGGACAACTTATTGTTATTAGCTTTGAAAAGCACTTCTGAGGAGACAATAGGCCTCGTCGCTTTAATGGGCAAGATGTTCTTAAAGGCTGTAAATGTTCTACTCAAACTGTGCAACGAGGTTATGGTTTTATGTTCCTTTTTTCAATCTCTCAACACTCCACTTTTTAAGTGACTTACACATCTTTCTCTTTAACACATGGCTAAAAATTGCCTTTATTTGATAATGTTTTAAATGTAGAAAAGTTCAAGAACTGGCTCACATCCAATTTCGGTGCATATATTTTCTCTGCCCTCTCCACCCTGCCCCTATCTTTCTCTGTCCATCTCCCTTTCTCTGTCAGCGTGGTCCTGTGAAGATAAGCAGTCCATAAACGGGCTGTTTTTTAATTGTCTAGAGCTTCACAGAAGGTCCTAACTAACTGAGGAGCTTTAAACTGAGAATGGCTTCAGTCAAAAATGATTTGATGTGTTCTGAGTTATTCCCAACATGGCTGTTGACGCACAAGGTTGGATACCAGCCAAGACTCCTGTGTGTATTTCCTACCTGTTCTTATTTTGATTTGAAAATGAAACTTACGGAAAAAGAAAGCCCTTTATATCTTTGCTAAAAAAAAAAAAAAAAAAAAAAAAAAAAAAAAAAAAAAAAAAAAAAAAAAAAAAAAAAAAAAAAAAAAAAAAAAAAAAAAAAAAAAAAAAAAAAACTTAGTAAGTGTAAAAACAGTTTAGACCAGGATCTATGTAAACTCCTGCCCCAACTTTAATGAATTTCTCTTTTAAATATGTTTACCCTCCAATGGAAGGCCTCAGATGCAACAAGTATCTTTTAGGACTTAAAAAGAGTCAGCTGCCTTTCTTAGTTATCTATAGAAGAGAAAGACTGGAAAATTAATTTGATGGAAAAAGGGAAGTGAGGATCTGTAGCCCTTTCCCAACAAAGCTTTGAATCACTAACCTGTTCTTGGAATCAGTGGTGAGTGGATTGCAGAACAATTGGAACAGGCCTGCTTCAAGGATGCGGATAAGTCCTTATCTAGTCCCTCCTTTATATTTCTTGCCTTCAGAGTTGCCTAGGGCTGTGGATTCATTTCTTGGAAACTTGCTTAACAAAAAATCCATCTACTTCTAAGCTCTTGAATCCATGAAATAAAGTCCTATTTGTGGATATTTCGTTTATCCCTCCCCCCATTAATCATGATTGTAATGTGGCTGGCTGACAGTTACTAAGAGAGCTAAAAACCAGGTGCTATAATGAAAGCTTTTCTTAATTCCTCATATATAATGCCATCTGAAGTAGGAACATTTTACATATGAGGGCATTAAAGCTCAGAGGCTAACCTGCTCCAGGATTTACAACCAGTAAGAAGAGAAGCTGGACTAGTAACCAGGCAACATGGCTTCCAAGTGTGCACTCTCAGCTCCTGTGCTGACCTACAGGCCATGGAGCACTTCCTCCTCCTCCTCCTCCTCCTCTTCCTCCTCCTCCTTCACCATCATCTTCCCACCTTGCAGTGGAGCAAAAGGCAGCTGAGAGTCACACCATGGTTTGTTCTGCCCCACAGTGTACAAGTGTCAAAATAAGGATTAGAGCCCAGGTTCCCAACTCATTTCAAGGATTTTTCTGCCACTATGAGCCACTTGCATTTTCTGCAGGTTAAGACCAGATATCATGACTCCATTTTGAGTTCTGATATAAGTCTTATCCAGTAGGACTGGTGTCTTCTTCGAAGTCCCTCAAGGAACCAGAGGATGGAATGGAGCCTGTTAGGAGCAGTGACAGAGTGACTTTCTGGGTTGCACTGTGACCCAGTAGACTATTGATCGATTAAACTGTGGTACTTCTCCTCACCACCAGAGCCTGTGTATGATTTGGGGCCGGGACGGTGGGAGGAGAACCCCCCAAAGAACCAAGCTTCCTATGCTTAGGAAAATGGACTGCACTCATTAGAGGAGCATCGCACCAGCATTCCGTGGTCTGTGTGCAGCAGGGAGGAAGTGGGGGAGAGCTGTCAGCTCTGGGAAGCCTGGTCTCATAATTGAGGACGAGTCTGTTGTCTCCTGACAGGATTCTTTCTCTCCTACCCTCATGCTTTCTCAGAGACTGTGGAGCAGCTCGGCAGGCACAGATTGCTTAGAGGACAAAAGGTTATTGTCACCAGGCCCATCATAATGAAATTGGTCTCTTCCCTAGCCTCCCCCACCTCTCCTTCCCCCTCTCCTTGGATGGATTGCTCAGTGGCTTGATTTACACAGCCTTTGTCAGTGCCCAGCGCCAAGTTGGTCCCCAGTGTGGCCTTCTCTTGCTCTCCTGTCGCCCACTCAGCTCTCACCTTCCATGTCTGGTGTCACCAGTCCTGGTGCCAGAATCCCCAAGCTGGTGCCCCTCCTCTTAGACTTTGGTGTGGAGCTGCTGTTGCACGATGCACACTGTAGCTCACATCATGTCATCTTGAGAGCGCTGTGTCCAACCTGCAGCCCTCTGAGCTGTCTCAGGCCGTAATTTGCTGGCAAGCATCTCTGTTACTGACTTGAAACAACACTTCCTCACAGCTGGCTTTGCGGCATCACGTCCCAGCCCCTGTGACTGCTGGTGATTTTGCTTTTTCATGTAGGATCAGTGTTCATCGTGCCCTGTATTCGGCCACATGGGGTGAGGAGCAAGGCAGGGGCCAGGATGACACTGGTGTGGGAGGCAGCTGTGACTTCACCCCTGGCTTCAGGCCAGGTTCTCCAGCAGCTGTTCCTGGGCTGATGGGATTTGTAGAGAGAGCAAGGGCCAAAGAAGAAAAATCCATCATGTGAATGCGAGATTGCATCCAGATGGTTCTGGTTAGGAGCAATGTGCAGCAGAATTCTTCCATTAAGCAAAGCCTTTCTAACCCCTGTGATGGGCTGTTCCATGAGCCTGGCTGGGCTGCTGACTGGGATCACATGGTTTACTCAGGAAAGGGTACTGCTCTGGCAATGGGTCTTTGATGCTTGACTCTGCCCCAGTCTATTGTTTATGAAATGTTTCTTTTGACCTTTGCTGCCACACTCTTGTGCCTGGTCAGGAGAAGACTTTATGTTGCCTTTTAGGGCTTCTGGAGAAGAGAGATCCCAGTAGAGATTTCAGAGACGGTGAGCTTCTACTTTTGTCTCTTGGACCTCTTAACTTTTTATCATTCTAACTTCATGTCAGGATCATTTTCACCTCTTTGGTTTCCCTTACAAACTGGACAAATCTGGAGATTTTCCACTGGAAAGAGAGCAGTTGGCTCTCAGAACTTCCCACTCTGATGAAGGCAAAAGAAACCTTTTCCATTTTCGATGCTCTCAAGCCACTACTGGCCACTTGTGGCCATTTAAATTTCAGTTAGTTAGAACTGAACAAAATGAAAATTTCACTTCTCAAGTGGTACTAGCCATGTCCCAGTTGCTTATAGCCACAGTGGGTTTGTGGCCGCTGATGTGGACGGTGCTGACAAGTTGGGCTAGACAGAGCGGCTGTGCGGGAGCAGGAGAGTGGGCCTAGTAGAGGCGTGGAGCACAGGGCAAGGAGTTGTTGTGTTAAAAGCGACAAGCACAAGCAGGCAGGACATGGCAGGGGCTGTGCTCTGTGGCTTCTGGCCCTCAGCTGCCGGCCTTTAGTCCTTCAGTTCTTGAGGCCATAGGTCACTGTGTCCCAGATGATGGGACTCGTACCCAGCCAGCAGCACCCCTCCTGCTCCCCAGCCCCTCATCACTTCACCCACGACCTCCTCAACTGGCACCAGCTGGTGTTACTTCTGTTCCTCTTGCTTTTCCTTATACTCCTTGAGGATTATTTCAGACACTGAGAAGCAGCTTCACTTCCCAGCCTGTCCGTTCTGTCTGGATGACCTTCAGTCCCACTCTGCCGCCCAGAGCCCCGCTCCTCGAGGAGCGGCACAGCCCCAGAGCCAGGGGCTTCTTATCAACAGCCAGCCATTCTCAGGATGGAGAAGCTCCTTGGCGGCGGCCCCAAATGTGGTTTGGAGCTGGCGGGTCAAGTTTTATAAATATCCATAAAGCTTCGCTCTTACTCTTTTCTTGCTCTCTTCAGTGCCCCCTGACAGCACATTCCGGTGGGGTGACAGGTACGTGGATGAGCAAACAGAATCCCCACAGAATGCTCCATGAAGCCTGCTCCGGAGCTGCACCTGCATTTCATATAAATTGATTTATCGAATCAAGCACAGAAGCCCTGTGACAGAAACCCCAGGCTTCCCCCTCCCTTGACCATCTAACTGACACTGCTCATTAGCTTTTCCTCTCATCTCCAGGCAGCTTTTAAAGGGACAGTGTCCCTCTTTGGGGCAGCGTTTCTATGTGGGCTGTGCCTGTGAGCCTAATTAGCTCAGGAAGAATAGTCTCAGCTGGAGAGCCTACATCTTCTAACAGCTTGACTCTTGAATTTTAAAGACTAATTGAAGAATCCGAACTCTGGACGTCTTCTGGCTTTTAATCACACTTAACCTAATCTTGGGAAATTTACCTGCTCATGTCTCTGACTGGCATTTTGGGGGCGCAGAAGGCTTTTCTCAGTTCTGTCCCTGTGCAAAGCCTGACATTCCTGTTGTGCCACGGACCGCAGTGGGAGGCTTTTTAGAGTCACCAGAGAAATATCACATTTTAATTTCATAATTACTTCACAGGAAAGCAAGCCTTTCCCTAGTGAAAGCTGGTATTCATTTCCTCCCAGAACTTGTATGCTCATAATTTAATGATTATGGGCCACCTTGGCAGTGGTCTGATTATGGAAAGCAACTAAAAATCTGACTTCGGAGAGAAAGGCGGGGCTTGGTTCTCATTTCAGAGAATTTTAACCACAAACCTCAGTAGATTATCCAACATGAGGGTTGGTGGGGGCC